>PRKT01000029.1:477152-503797 GCA_003671525.1 Saccostrea glomerata
ACTGAGAAGTTTGAAATTTGCCATTTATTTCATCCTTTTCTACCTCTTTAAATGTTATAAAACTGATTACATCAGGCTCCGTCTTTGACATTCTACGCTGCCAGAATAAAGAATTTCTACAATCCCTTGGAGATTCTTGAGACACTGAGTTTAAAGATCAATTCTTTGAAATTTACGCTTTATCGAAATTTCCGAATTAAACATTCCATTACAGGAATGAGTTCATTAAAGATCCGCTGACAATCAATAGTTAAGTTAATAAAGAGAGAAAACCATATAATGAGTGGAGCACTGCGGGGACGACGATCCTTGTTTACCATTGAATTATGTGATAAAGTAAAAATACGTTATGGATAGAAATGTTGAATAGATTCTATATAAATTATTGATATCTTGGGAAGATATGGAGACATTTCTATTATTACTTGCTCGGAACTAAAGTAGATCAGAAAAATATCAGCCGTGTCATTTCACCTCGGCTCTGCTGCATGGAATATTTGATTTGATAGAAGTACATAAATTTGGAATTATATAATTTTTAAAGATAATTTTACGCATTTAGAGATCAAAACTTAACAAATATGGAATTTTCTTCAACATTGCGTTTTAATGTTCTTTGTTAGAACACGAATTAAAAGGAAACATTCAAATGGAGAATACAACGGAAAGTGTCAAAAATGACGTTTCTGGATATCGGAAAATTCATGGTTACCTGTGTGTTGTTGTATGCACAATAGGAGTCTTGCTCAACAGTGTTAATTTCTTAGCCTGGACTAGAAAAGTTCCAGCGGTATCCGATACCCTTCTCTCAACCTTAGGAGTGAGCGATGGTTTCTCGGTGTTATCCTATTTAATATACAGTGCTTACTTCTTTATCGTCTCTGAACCGAATAAAAACATGTATCATTCACAAAATGGGATGTACTTGGTAATGATAAGTTTCCACGCCTTCCTAACTTTTCATATGTTCTCAAACTGGCTTACTCTCTCTTTAGCCATTATCCGTTATCTTCAAGTATGTAGAGGTTTTACTAAAAAAAGAATGTGTTCAATGAAAATAGCCAAATTTATAACAATCTTTGGTGTTATATCAACTATCCTGGTAGCTTTGCCGTTTTATTTCTATTATGAAATCTATGACCTGAATGTTGAATCAACAAACCTGAGTGGATTTTGGATCAGAAAAACAGATTTTACCGACGATCATTCCCATGAGTTCCAAATTCCTCTTTTATGGTTATATGGTGTAGTATTTAAATTGGTACCGTGTACCCTTATGATTCTTCTTAGTGGGAGTATGGTGAATTTCCTTCGTCGAGCAAAAAAGAGAAAAGACCTAATGACGAATAGATCCATTTATCTAAATAATAGAAGAATTTCCATGGAGTATAATAGAACTACTCTCATGCTTGTAACAATTGTTATGATATATGTTCTGTCTGAGACTCCCATAGCTATTTCAGCCTTTTTATCTGGCCTTCAGAGAGCAGAAGGCCACTTCTTCTATTTCCTCCTGTACTCTGCTGTTGGGGACATTTTAGACTTATTAACGGTTCTCAATGCCAGTGCCAATTTTTTTGTCTATATAACAATGTGTCATCAATATAGAAAACGCGTAAAAAGGCTCTTCAGATGGTGATATTCCCATTGCTGTGTCCGCTCAATAGATCTCTACGTGACAATTTAACTATGGATTGATATACCTGTGTCTGATACTCTGAGATATTTGATTGAAAGCACTGATACGGTAGATGAAAAATGGTATACTTTCAATGTATTCCTTGGGATTTATTGAGATATTTAATTCAAAATCAATTTTTATGATATCCCAAAATGAAAAGGGTTTGTTTACGTTGCTAAATCAAAGTACAAATTAATTTTTTTCTTATATATAATTAAATTACATTTATTATGTTTTGTTGCTGCAAATTGTGATGTTTGATCAATTTTATAGGCAATATTGAATGAGAAATAGAAAAGTATTAATGTTGCTGGCAAAAGTTTATCTGATAATTTTAAGGATATTAAATTGTGGAAAGAAAAAGAAACAATATCATTTTAGAAATACATGAACATGTCTCGTCGTCTTATATCGTAGTGCTAATTTTTTTTTTAAATGATTAGTTTAATCCTCCTGCATATGTGTCACTGTGTTTTTAGCCCTGCCGACCAAAGTCTAGAGAAGCTTATGTAGTTTTTGTGCCTATGGTTCATATACAGTGTATGGGTTAGTTTGCAAACACAAATCTGCAAAAATGCTTAATATCCTTCCATTTAGTCCAATTTTTGAAAAAAAAATCAGAAGTTACAATACATTGTCAAAGGTTCGATTTTTTACTTCATCAAACAGTGCTCACATGGTTCTTCGAAACCCCCAAAAAATTGCCATTCTTATACTCCTCCTCCCCCTGTCCTATAGACCTTATTTCACATGATTCTTTTCATTAAGTGCGGCTTAAGCTGTCGTTTGAAATCACTCTCTTGAAAATAATACTTTAAGAAACTAAATTAAAACTAAATGAAAAGGCTTCCTTTGAAATTAAAGTGTATTAGACTAGAGCAGAATAATCCTAGGATCTGATACTGTAACGACACTTCAAAAAGATCGTCAAAATGACTCTTAAAACAATTTCAGTCTTATACTCTTCAGGGATGGTTTGTAATTTATCCTCAAGCGAGCTCTGTCCCGTCTGGAATACGTGTAAAATGAGTTATCAAGCCATAGAACAATCAATAACAATACCAAAATGATGTAGAAAGGTTGTAGTTTTTTTTTTTTTACCAGAAATGGCAATCAGAAACTGAAGACTTAATTGAATTTGGAATATGGAGATAATGAATAGTTCTCAAGCTCAAAAGTCCATTCAAATAATAAAATTAGAAGCAAAGGAAACATAAAACTCTTAAAAATTAAAGGTGGGATCAGGTACCATGAAGGAGTAAGCATCTAGTGCCGACCGGTCACATCTGCTGTGTGCCCCTGTCATGATTAGGAAATAATGAAAATTTGTAGACAATTCACTGTGTAAGTCGTTGTCTAACAATTAGTGCGAAAAAGGTCAGTCAATATTTGACTTAATGATAGATCGTATTTGCTGAGAAGGTCACTGTATCGATAATAGAGCTTACGAAAAGATGACTTTAAAGGAGAAATTTTCTATTTTTGTTTCATGAACTTCTTTGTCAATAATTTACTAAATCTTAGAAATTGTTCAATCGAAGAGAATGCTCTCGAGTATCGAATCACCTGAGAGACATAAACCCCGTATGCAAGTGATAATGGTATATTGCTGCCATAAGTAAAGAAAGCTGACGATTGAAAAGTTAAAGTCAGCACGTTTATCATAAAGCTTTGTTCTTAGATTACCATTAACGGCTTTTTCTAGTTGGATACAAAAATATAAAACAAATCTGCCAGACTCTGTGGTATTTTTTTTAATATCAAACTCACCGGAATATATCGGGTCGACATATGAATTGAAATAACCTTGTTAATTGACAATACGTTGTCAATATATGGGAATGTTGAACTGAAATTTAATATGTACGAGCTATTGCCATGGGACCTGTTAGGATGATTGCTCGGAATATTGTGTCTGGCTAAGGAGAGCATATGAATAACCTCTTTTATTAAATGAATGCAGTTTTTTTTTTTACAAAACAATCACCAATAAAAACGAAACAGAGGAACAAAACAAATCAACTGTAAAGACCAAAGAACAAGGCTTTAATAAACATAATTTACAACTGCTTTTTGATAAATAATGATTTCAAAATTTTAGTACATAACTCATTTGCCAAATTATTTTGTAAAAAAAAAAGTACAGGTCTTTCAACGATCGTATTCTTACCTGTTTTATAAATCTTATGAAGCCGAATGTATTCAAAATGTTTAGACGAAAACTGTTGCTGAAGCTTTAATTCGACATTCAGTTCTATATCGACGACGTATCATAAATGAATAATACTTATTTTTTTTTATTAAGATGTCGATTCGATATACAGTCAAACATGTTTTAAGAGGCCACCTTTGGGAAGATTGGAAACTGGCCACTTAAGACAGGTGGCCTCTTATTCCAGTTTGCCCTTGAAATAGCCAGTTGGTAAAAAAAAGTGAACATTTAGCACCACAGTTAAATTAAAAATAATCATAGTAAAACAGGTCAATTTAGCAAAAGCTTTTATGTGCATTAATTTATGTACATAAAAAAAAATATTAAGAAACCCAAAAAGGTTTTGTTGTTAAATTAAAATATTAAATTTGACGAAATAAATGTGCCTCACTTTAATCTTATCTGGTACATTCTTTTTTATAAAGCTGTAAGAATTTCTCTTAATACACAGCCACACAAATTATTCTATTCTGTTGACCAGAGAGGTGTATTACGCATTTCAAAATCAAAACAGGTGTCAGGTGCAGTAGAGCGTAACTAATCCTTATTGATCGTCTCCTGA
Source organism: Saccostrea glomerata (assembly GCA_003671525.1). NCBI lineage: Eukaryota > Metazoa > Mollusca > Bivalvia > Ostreida > Ostreidae > Saccostrea > Saccostrea glomerata. Next base: position 481,608 of record PRKT01000029.1, read on the forward strand.
TAGTGAAATGCACGAGATAATCATGCCATATAAAGCACATTGTTTTCACAAGAACAACAATTAGGGCTTCTACACGGAATCAAAATCTAGAAGGTGTGAAAGTATTTATAGCCTAATGATGAATGGATATCGTAGAGTACAAAATCTAGCTTTAAGAATGAATTTCTTAAGCTTTGGGAAAATTAATTAATTATTTAAATGTCTTCATTTTTAAATCGTCAGTTGTAAAGAAATTGATTAAATAGTCCAACAGGAATACATTTTTTTTTCATTAATACTAACAAAGTTCAGCGTATCTAATTTGTTTAATTGCTATAATAGATTAAAGTTGACAAACGAGCGTATAATTACCCAAGCGAATGTGTTTTAAAGATATGATAGAAATGCAACAAGTGACGAAATGGCTGCTTATTACAGTGTAAATAAGGTTGTGGGTGAAGATTTGAGTGGCCGCTGGCCGCGTTACACAGGTGGCCGTTTATTCCAGTTAAAATATATAGGAAAAATCGTCGGGGGGAACTGAAAGTGGCCGCTGACTGCGAGTGGCCGTTGATTTGCCATGGGACCTGTTAGGATGATTGCTCGGAATATTGTGTCTGGCTAAGGAGAGCATATGAATAACTTCTTTTATTAAATGAATGCAGTTTTTTTTTTACAAAACAATCACCAATAAAAACGAAACAGAGGAACAAAACAATTCAACTGTAAAGACCAAAGAACAAGGCTTTAATAAACATAATTTACAACTGCTTTTTGATAAATAATGATTTCAAAATTTTAGTACATAACTCATTTGCCAAATTATTTTGTAAAAAAAAAAGTACAGGTCTTTCAACGATCGTATTCTTACCTGTTTTATAAATCTTATGAAGCCGAATGTATTCAAAATGTTTAGACGAAAACTGTTGCTGAAGCTTTAATTCGACATTCAGTTATATATCGACGACGTATCATAAATGAATAATACTTATTTTTTTTTATTAAGATGTCGATTCGATATATTTAATGCAAGCCGAAATAAAAGTCATCACCGAGACTTCAGTGTTTCTTACTTGGACTTGACTATAGACAGAAATGGCAAACGAATAACATAGCTATATTTCATCCAAAAGAGGATAAGTTTTTTTTTCAAATGTCGACCTTTCTAATTCATAGACTAATTCCACTATTTTCTTAATAAAGGGTTTATTTCTTGAACTAAATTATGAAGAAAGAGCGCCTTTGAATTTAAAACTAAAGCAAGCTACTGACAAAAAATTGATGTTTCAGGGGTTTTCTTGCTTTTTAACACTACAAATTTCTATGGTCGTTATAATGACCCTGCTTGAAAATATAACATATACCATTTGGTTGAATTTTCTAATTTACACGTTTTCACCAAAATGTTAGGTCATTGATTTTATACTGGTTTTGACGACGGACTAATCCGTTTTTTCTAGTGTGAGCAGTTGACAGAGAATATTTTCTCCTCTGAGATACCTCATCCACCAAAGATATTTGAAAGGATTTACGGTTAAAAGAAAATAACCACTTAACAAGTATTTAAAAACAAAGAACAATAAGTATGACTGAGCCTCAAATTTACAACATTCCAGTGTGTTTGAACAACGTGATTAAAAGGAATAAACTACATGTACATGTAATATTTTTGGAATCTTGTCCTCAAAACTTATCATGCAAATTGCACAATAGTATCTTTAATAGCAATAGACAATACTTTCGCTTAAATTTTTTTCAACTGTCTGTTAGATAGAAAAAAAACGATTTTTTTCTGACTGAATCAATCTATAAATTAATGTATCATGCATGAAGCAATATGATATTATAAAAAAGGTAAAAAGCGTCAGGGGATATGCTTTTGTTCGGCATTCCAGATTGTCTCTTAGATAATTTTATAAATATTCGATATATATAGCATCAATGATTCACGACAACAAGAAAATTGCTTATATATTTTCATTTCTCTAAGCAAAAATCCATTAGGCAAATATAATAATATTGAGGAGAGAAGTCTCAAAACTGCTACTAGTATATGAAATAACCTGCAGATCAATTGGTTCTACATTTCTAAAATACACTGTCCTTGTCAGCAAATACAATCTATCATTAAAACTAAATAACATTTTTCATAGAACTAGTTAGATCATTATATTTTCACATTGATATAGCTACGGATATCTACGTTCACACGATAATGACGGCGGGGGTGACAATTAAACCGACAGGGAACGCTAAATTCTCTGTGGCATCTGATCAGGTTTTGTATGCAAAAAGAAAAACATTCTCAGTGAATCAATATAAATTACCAATTAAGTTTTTTTTTTTCATGTAAATGATACTTTGGATTATGGCTGTTGCTTATTTTAACTTACAAAAGACAACAATGAGATACATGATAAAGATCCTAACTACGTATAAAATGACTATTCTAGAGGAGCATCATTCATAATCTTGATACCAGTCTCTGTAGCATGGAAGCTCAGAATTCCGGAGATCCTTATCTTTCCTTTAGGCAGCACCCCGCTCATCCTCTTTCTATCACTGCATACTGGTACTATACACTCTCGTACATTTGATGTAATTTTTTTTTCTCAATGCATAATGTTCATTTACAGTCTAATAAAAAAGAAACTTTTACTGGGTTAAATGACTTTTATTCCTTCATAAAATTGTCGAGTTGAAAGACTGTTGTTTAATATCAGGTACTAATCAATGACAGTATACACTCGACGACATTCTCTTTGTTATATCAGTTGATAATGAAAGCTTTGTTCATATAATCTAGGACAACGGAATATGAATAGAAATCTGAGAATTATAACGTTTAAATCAGAGAATTATAACGTTTCAGAGATTTTTTCTTAATTCTGATTTTAATTAAGGAATGAAGCTTATTTTAACCTAAATCATACGATCTAACATAACTTTGGACATTTTAAGCTTCATAAAAGCGTAAGCTGCCCCAAGTTATGCGATATAAACTGAATCTTCTATCCAGTCAAATGGAGTGTAACAACTAAAAATTTAAATTATAAGGGAATGGTGCATTAAAACATCAATAAAAAGAAAATTGGCTCTGTAACCCTATCTCTATAACAGTGAAAAGTTATCTTAAAGTAGTTTACATTGTTTTTTGTTGTTGTCATTTGTTTCGGATTTTTCTTTTCTTTTCTTTTTATTTTCACTCATTTGTTTTTCTATTACTTCACTCAGTTTGAACTCAGTGATGTTTTCGCATACTTCTTCTTTGCATGTGTTAAAGACTCATATTTTTTTCCCTGGAAATCATTAAGTCATTATTTTCAAAGTCAATGAACTTCTGTAAATACCAAGATTTTCTCACACTTTAAAGTAATTAAGAAAATAATAGTTATCTTAACAACAAAGCTTGCGTCATTTCTGCGCTGTCTTCGCTTATTTTTCATCCAAAAATTCTTCACAAAGCATCTTAGTTTGTTATAGAGATTTTCATCAGGTATTTTTAAAAGTTTGAATATAAAATGTAATTAAATATGTCATTTTTTCTTATGGAATATGTATTAAGTTTATTAAAACCCGATATGGTTCTTCTCTACATTTTTTTATTGTATTTAATTGAAGATTTATATACTAGTATAACAATATATAATATAAATTCACATAATTACATATATTTTTTCAAAAAATTGAGACAAGATTGCAATTTTTCAACAAATAAGCCCTTACATTCATTTATGAGTAGTACATACTCTACCCTAACCTGCTTCATGGTCAAAGTGAGTACATTTTATGTACTAAATTAAAACTGAAAACAAATAGTTGTCCAACTTCTCACCATTCTAAAAATAATTATCAAAGACCTATATATAATAAACAAATGCTAAGTATTTATTGTCCACAGTGGTCTACACAACAGTGGGGCAGCCGGCAAACCAAATTGTTATAATATGTGAATTTACAATGATTTTGTAGATCCCAAATTAGTCCAGGGAACCAATCTACCCAAACAACATACCAACACCACAACTTTTACTTATGTATTAATCCTTGAATATATGTAAAAAAAAATTGAAAGAACTGTTCTAGTATTATTTTGTGTGGCGACCTATCGGCCCGCCTGCGACATCCACATTTCGGACAGCTTCCGTTTATGCACTCTGGTGCATAAAATCTATTACAGTCAGATTTTCCACAAAGCAATATTTCAAACAAGTCATTCTCGTTTGTTTTTTTTACTGATTTGCTTGCTTTACTTAGGGCTAAGAGTTTGAAGCGAACATTAACACAATATACACAACAACAGTATTCTCTATGGCTACTGGTATTCAGTTTCCGTACATTCTTTGGGCGGAGGGAAGCAAATTTTGAAAAGCCTATAGCAGCTAAAGGATTTTCTTTTATGAATTCAAAAGCAACCTTTAGTGTCACTTGCATAGCATATCCTGGTCCTTCCTTTGTTGCATACCTTTTCTGAGGAAGAACTCTAGAAATGTCTTCTCTTTTATAGAAGCTTCTAACATAATCTTCTTTCACGTTTATTCTTCTGATTGGTTTCCCCTTTCTTGCCTTCATTGATTGTTTCATCTTTCTTTTTAGAATAACTCTGCTGTTTTTAATTAGTAACTTTGCTGTTGTTAATAATGCCGATTTTTTGCCTTTTCTGTGAATGAGATGATTCCTCTGACCCACTTTTGTCTTCTCTCCTATACTGTCATCTCCTCTTGCTTTCTTTACAAAGCGGTACTCGTAATCTTTGTACAAACACTTCCTCTTTCGAGAATTTACCAACAGATTTTCGACAACTTTCTACTATTACAGTCAGATTTTCCACAAAGCAATATTTCAAACAAGTCATTCTCATTTGTTTTTTTTACTGTTTTGCTTGCTTTACTTAGGGCTAAGAGTTTGAAGCGAACATTAACACAATATACACAATAACAGTATTCTCTATGGCTACTGGTATTCAGTTTCCGTACATTCTTTGGGCGGAGGGAAGCAAATTTTGAAAAGCCGATAGCAGCTAAAGGATTTTCTTTTATGAATTGAGCAAAAGCAACCTTTAGTGTCACTTGCATAGCATATCCTGGTCCTTGCTTTGTTGCATACCTTTTCTGAGGAAGAACTCTAGAAATGTCTTCTCTTTTATAGAAGCTTCTAACATAATCTTCTTTCACATTTATTCTTCTGATTGGTTTCCCCTTTCTTGCCTTCATTGATTGTTTCATCTTTCTTTTTAGAATAACTCTGACGTTTTTAATTAGTAACTTTGCTGTTGTTAATAATACCGATTTTTTGCCTTTTCTGTGAATGAGATGATTCCTCTGACCCACTTTTGTCTTCTCTCCTATACTGTCATCTCCTCTTGCTTTCTTTACAAAGCGGTACTCGTAATCTTTGTACAAACACTTCCTCTTTCGAGGATTTACCAACAGATTTTCGACAACTTTCTCAAATTTCTGTGGTGTTAAAAAGGCATCATGCTCCTAACTTTGCTTGTGATATTCCACTCTGTTTTTTTGGTTAGAAATGGGGACTCTCCTATATTATTTTTCATCTTGTCTTCCAGCTCCTTCTCTCTTTTCTTTGCTTTCCTTTCCCTGTCCTTTTTTTTTCACCCACATTTTCTTTTTGATAAGTCATCCGTGCTCTCTCTTCTCTTTTCTTTAATCTATTATATTCCCTTTTTTCACACAGTGCCCTCCTAGTAACTGGCTTTTCGAGAACAAATTTTTCTGGTGTTTCTTGTAGTTACTTTCTGTCTCCTTTAATTTTGAAATGTATTTCTTTTGTCTCTCTCTTTGCTTTTTTAGCTGTGTTTTTCTTACCTCTGTGGCATTGGGATTACCTTTATTACACTCCTTTTTCGGACTTCTTCTGTAATTTAGTGAACAAGCCCTTTGTTTTTTAAGATATTCGGCATAAGCTTGTGGATTTTCAACCTTCATTTTCCTCCTCCATAACGTACTCCTTGATACTTTCTCCTCAGCAGTAGGTATACCTACAATTACATTCTAACTAATATACAAAACCAGTGCACGACATCTGTGAGCAGACACATATATGATACAAAGATTGGTTACTCAAAGCCATTTGACAGGCGGTATAAACAAATAGCGCCGAGAATGCCACGCCTTACTGAAAGTCCAAACTAAGCTGGAAATGGTTCTAATAACTTTAAGGAACAAAGAAAACTGAACTTCTGTTTAGGTATAGATCTAATGATTTACATTAGATTTAGAGTTCTTAACACTTTCAGAGATATATATAGTTAAACAATATGAGTTTTACAATATCGAAGGGACGTTAAACATACTAACGAACAAAAAGTTTAACAAAACATGTATATAATAGAAAGTTTTTAACAAAATACCGTATTCTGATAAAAAAAAAATTAGTTGATTGATATCCTTCAACGAACGAATGTTTATTAAGAGCCATCGCTTTCATTAATAATAAAAAGACACCAGCAGAAGCCAGTCTATTTTTCATAGCAATTTTCGCGATATGTTGACTCACCTGAAGATTAATTTCACACAAGCAAACATTTCAAAGGCAGTGATTTTTGGCTCAGAAATCTCAGCTGCATTATTCAATATGGAGTATTTTTGTACGTTACTGACGCTTGTATTCCTATATTCAACGGCAAGAGGTATGTTTTCAAAGACATATTTATAAAGATATACAAGGAATGTGATAAATTGACATTTTCTTCTTACATTTTGATTAATCCATTTTATATACAGAATTGCTCTTTTTCAGTCATTTGTTTACATGTATGAGTTAACGTAGTATTTGATATGCTTTTAAAATTTAAAAATACTAGGGATGTCAATTTTACTCGGACAGCTTAGTCGAATAGTCGGATGCTTTAGTCGAACGATAGTCGAATATTCGTTTAATTTTAAATATATTTTTAAATAATTTTCAGACTGCTTGTCTTTACATACAATATTTAACTTATGCGATCACCATTTTATAACGAATATCTGAATTGTAAACATCTACGCAGTACATTAAAAACTGTACATCAATATGTATCCAATGTATCAAATTTCAAAATTAATATATTAGCTGCACATTTTATCTAATAGCAGGATATCAAACGATCGCAACCGTCCTTTCTTTACATAACAGTAGTACATGTACCCCAGAATTGAATCCAATTTCTACGTGTCCGTCAATGATCTTTGACAGGTAAACAATTAATTTAAAAGCGTGTCTCATAAAAACAAAGAGAGAGCGAGAGCTTGGGATAAATTTTAATTATGAAATTTTGTGCAAACAATCAATGATTGTAAAAAAAAAAAAAGAAAACACAGCTTAATTATACTCTCATAACTGACCCCAGTATACATGTTTTCACAATTTTGTAATAGCTGTTTAATTAATATTCTTTCTGAATAGTTGTATCACGTCAGATCTTAGTTTGAATCATTTAATAAACATGATTGATTTTCTTTCCCAATCTGCTTTTTTTAACAGTTATACCATACCCTTAATGATTAACTATACTAGCTAGAAAAACTAATTAAAAGTGATAAAAATTAAGAAACGTTTTTTCTAGTTTTGTGTTTGTATGGAGTGAAAATATGAAGTCTTAACCAATTGTAGTCATGTGATTTCGATGATTATACCTACAATGTACCGCTAGTAAAGATACAATAATTTAAAAAAAAATGAAAGTGTCGATGAGAAGACTGCTCCTTGAATTTTAGAAATCTCTGTTATTAAATTTAAACAGCCCCAAGGAATAATTGAATGTCAGACAATTATAAAGAATACTTATTGTCAGACACATATAAAGAATACTTACTGTCAGAGAAAAGCATTAAAGTGTTAAAAAGTTCTAAGAATGTTAAGGACATTAAATTAAGAAAAAGAATGTCGTTTCTCTATAAATGAATGTATATGTAAAACATGTCTCGTCCCATCGTCTCAAGCCACGGTCCGGAGTCCGCATATATAGCTCTCTCCTACCCGTGGCTGCTTGATCACAAAAAGTGTCGTATTCTTGAATATTCACGCCTCGCTATTGTGACGTCATATTCAGTCAATGGCAAGTTTTGTTTCCATCGCAATCGAAATCAACAACTGACGTCAACAGTATACAAGAAATATTTCCTATACTGCGATTGGATACTGAAAGGTCGCGATAAAGTTCATCATCCGACTATGCTTTACTCGCATTGGTCAATATTTTAATGAGCTACGAAGAATTCTCTCCTCGTTCAACCACGGCCAGATGGGTGAGGAGCGTGGCCGTGGTTTGCGACGATGGTCTCGTCCTCGCATATTCAGATTAATTGCAACATTTTTCTTTTTAAAACAAATGGTTATGGTTGATCCTCCTTCACATTTGTGATTTAATCCAGCTGGTCAATTAAAGCCTAGAAAAGCCTATGTTTTTTTTTCTTCTGAAAATCATTAAACTATAATCATCTAAGTCAACGACCTTAATATGTAATTATAATTAATGTCCTCACACTTAAAAGTGATTTACCATAGAATCATTAATTGTAAGAACAACGCTTATGTCGATTCCTCCGTTTTCATTTCTTTTCCCCCCAAGAAACTTTAAATTTCATTATCTTTACAAAGCTTCCACTTAGTTTTTTACTGAGATTTCCGTCACGTCCTTTTAAATGCTTCGATCTTAATTGTTATGACGTATGTACATGTGTTCTCGTGAGATATGTATTAGATTTATTAAATTCTCATGGTTTTTATTTCTACTACAAACTGCATTAATTGAAGGTCCAATCTAACATAAATATAATTTATATATATTACAAAAATATACATAGATATTTATGTTTTAACCTCATAAAACATTCACATTTTTGATTAACCTATAATGTCATAGGTTTTTGCAAAAACTATAATTATTTTAAATTCATACCCAATAGAACACTTTTGGTAAAATGGTTTTCTATAGGTGTAATGATAAATATTGTTAAGAAAATTTTTTTTAGAAATGCCTATTTTCTTTATTTAATGAATTGATAAATTTTTAAAAAGTGTTGACAAGGGCAATAACCCCTGCTTTTGTATCTTCATTAGGCATTTAAAGCTGGGCAATTTCTAATTTAAAATAGTGTACCTGATATTGACAATTCAAAATTATCTTATAAGTAGATTGTATTTTAGAACTTTCAGCATCAGAACTATGTATTTTAAAGATGCAGTTTTTAAAAAAGTTTTTATCATACTGTTTACAAAGAAATGTACCATTTTTTTAATGTTAAAGTATTCTTCTGTTTATTTTTGTCTCCCATCTGAAATAATATGGCGACCTATACATTTTTTGTCAATAATTGGTAAATTTAAACTTTATTAAATGAAAATAAATACAGTTTTTGTACTTTGAACCATTAAAATTGTGAGGGTGGAAAGACATTAACATTCTAAACCCAATTATCTTATATTATAGTGTGAAATTAATAAATTTTTATAGTTTTGTACTTATATAGGGGAGAATTCAAAGAATTATCCACTTATTATCAAATATTGTGAAAGAAATTTGATTTCTATGAATATTTTGAATGTATAGCGCATTTAAAATAGAACCATTTCCATCTTAGTTTGGACTTTCAGTAAGGCGTGGCATTCTCGGTGCTACATGTTTACCGCTTGTCAAATGGCGAATAGATTCTCATTGGTTAAGAAATTAATAACATCAGGAACTTTAAATTGTTGTTAACAACGATGAGACGACTTAAGCTCCACCTCTTTGCAGGACGAAACAATGTAACTGGTTATTCGATACAGTAATTGACATTTGCCCGAATCTTTATCCAATGTATATTTCAACAGCTGTGTAAATTTCAGAAGCTAATTATGTAACGTCGAGAATGCCACGCCTTACTGAAAGTCCAAACTAATCTGGAAATGGTCCTAAAGAAAAGGAATGTGTGGTTATAAAGACTGGCCCTGGTACATGTATTTCGGAAATCTTCGTTCTTGTTCACATGACTGTAAGAATACTGATAGTCCACTGTAAGAATACTGATTGTCAGCTGAAAAGAACGCAAATAGTCAGCTGGTAGGAAAAGTATGTGTCATCTGTAATGAATACTGATTGACGGCTGGAAGGAAAACTTATCGTCAGCTAGAAGGAATAGATTGTCAGCTATAAGAAAGACCTATTTTAGATTCCAGCTGTAAGAAAAACTGATTTTCAGCTGTAAAAAAATTGATTTTCAGCTGTGAGAAAAACTACCCGGGTAATTTCATCTAGAAGGAAAACTGATGATCAGCTTTAAGGAATACAGATTGTCGGTGTAGGGAATACTGATTGCCATCTAGAAATAATTTAATTTTACTTGTAACACGTCATTTGATTGGATAAAAGATTTTATCCATTTTGTATAACATAACTTGACTACGTCACAATGAGTTACGTCAAAAAACGTATGACTCCGCTTGACGTTACTTTTAAAATTTAAGGTAGGTCGCGGGTTTGCTTTTGTCATCAATTTTTGGTACACAGTTTCGACGATTCGAGCGGCTGTTTTGTGCACATTTGATTATGACGTCAGTTACGTCACAAAGGCAATGTTGCGTTGTTTCCCGTTTAATATTTTCTGACTTCAAGTTTGTACGAATCAAGTAGATTAAAACAAAGTGCATGCTATTTACGTAAATCTCGTACATGTTTTATTATTAAATTTCAGTCTGAACTCTGATGTAATTACATGTAATGCCCTAGGAAACATTAAATACAATACCAAATGAAAGAAATAATTTATATTGTAAGTATTACTAAACTGTTAAAAGTCAATCAGAATAAGTCAGCGTGAAAGTTATGGTATGCAGAAAGAAAGTTATCATACATAACATTGTTTAGCGGAAAACTTGAGGTGTTGTCTTTGCGCACGTTATTTGTAACTCGGGGGGAACATGCGTATTGCATCATGACTGCTAATTAAAACTTGGGCGAAAATATGCGTATAATTTTCAGGATGGAATCAATCCTCAACACTAAAAACGCATTAAATTAATACATTTATTTTCCTGGTTTTTTTTTCCCCCCTTATTATCATCATCATTATTACTAAGTATTGTTTTTTATGTATTTAAATCTCGTGTAGTCGCCTTGTTTTTCTGGCTGATAAGTTGTGAAATGCATTCAAAATTCATACAAACACCTGAACTGTTAGACCTATATGACAATTTAACAAGTTAACAATTTACAAGTATTTTTTTTTCTATAATTAAAAGTTTTAAAACAAAAGCTCTTGTCGAAGTGTAAAAGCTAAATGGTAAGGAAAACTTATTGTAAGCTTTAAGAGAAAATGACTGTCAGCTATAAGGAAAACTGACTGTCAGCTATAAGGAAAACTTATTGTAAGCTTTAAGAGAAACTGACTGTCAGCAAGAAGGAAAACTGACCGTCAGCTATAAGGAAAACTTATTGTAAGATATAAGAAAAACTGACTGTCAGCTATAAGGAAAACTTATTGTAAGCTATAAGAAAAACTGACTGTCAGCTATAAGGAAAACTTAATGTAAGCTATAAGAAAAACTGACTGTCAGCTATGAGGAAAACTTATTGTAAGCTATAAGAAAAACTGACTGTCAGCTATATGGAAAACTTATTGTAAGCTATAAGAAAAACTGACTGTCAGCTATAAGGAAAACTTAGTATACATTGTAAGCTATAAGAAAAACTTATTGTACTTTGTAAGATATAAGAAAAACTGACTGTCAGCTATAAGGAAAACTTTTTGTAAGCTTTAAGAGAAAATGACTGCCAGCTATAAGGAAAACTGACTGTCAGCTATAAGGAAAACTTATTGTAAACTTTAAGAGAAACTGACTGTCAGCAAGAAGGAAAACTGACCGTCAGCTATAAGGAAAACTGATTGTAAGATATAAGAAAAACTGACTGTCAGCTATAAGGAAAACTTATTGTAAGCTATAAGGAAAACTGACTGTCAGCTATAAGGAAAACTTATTGTAAGCTTTAGGAAAAACTGACTGTCAGCTATAAGGAAAACTTATTGTAAGCTTTAAGAGAAAATGACTGTAAGCTATAAGGAAAACTGACTGTCAGCTATAAGGAAAACTTATTGTAAGATATAAGAAAAACTGACTGTCAGCTATATGGAAAACTTATTGTAAGCTATAAGGAAAACCGACTGTCTGCTATAAGGAAAACTTATTGTAAGCTTTAAGAAAAACTGACTGTCAGCTATAAGGAAAACTTATTGTAAGCTATAAGAAAAACTGACTGTCAGCTATAAGGAAAACTTATTATACATTGTAAGCTATAAGAAAAACTTATTGTACTCTGTAAGATTTAAGAAAAACTGACTGTCAGCTATAAGGAAAACTTATTGTAAGCTATAAGAAAAACTGACTGTCAGCAATAAGGTAAACTTATTGTACATTGTAAGCTTTAAGAAAAACTGACTGTCAGCTATAAGGAAAACTTATTGTAAGATATAAGGAAAACTGACTGTCAGCAATAAGGAAAACTTATTGTAAGCTATAAGAAAAACTGACTGTCAGTTATAAGGAAAACTTATTGTACATTGTAAGCTATAAGAAAAACTGACTGTCAGCAATAAGGTAAACTTATTGTACATTGTAAGATATAAGAAAAACTGACTGTCAGCTATAAGGAAAACTTATTGTAAGATATAAGAAAAACTGACTGTCAGCAATAAGGAAAACTTATTTTCAACTGAAAGGAATACTTATTGTCAACTGGAAGGAAATCCTGTTAGCATCTAAATACTCAGTATAGACGTTAAATTGATTGTCAGTGGAAGGATCTTTTATTATCGGATTAAAGGAAAACAGACTGTCATCAACATGTAGAAGTAAACTTAATTTTCAGTGGAAGAAATATTTGTTGTCAGGTGGATATTGATACAAAGGTTTACAAATAGATGAGAGTAAGAAAGCCTCGCCATATTCATAATATTTAGTTATTGACTTGGATTCATATGAAATACATACCGGTAACTCTTTTTTAAAATAGGAAAAAATGTAAATATTCAACTTACTTGATTCGAATTTAACAAGCAGAGAGAGAGAAAGAGATTCCTCATTTCCCTTTTTGCATATGTACAAGTGTGTATTAAATACCTTGACTTATTCTACAATAAAAAAAAATTATCACAATTTTCTTAGAACATACATAACTTTATTCAATGTAAACAAATTTTATTAAGTTCTTTTTCAATTGTTTTACCTTGCACGACGCTTAGCTATAACACATTGAAGAATAAACAATTATCAAAAGAAAATCTAATCTACAGCCGATATTGATATTTAAAAAATTAAAATGTTAATTTTACAATTTTTGGAATTAAATAAAAAAAACGTTGCAAAGGCTTGGAATTACTTGAGTATTTGGAGGAAAAAAAGCATTTCAGCAAATGGTATGCTACATCAAATTGATCAAATGTATACTTGTCGGGCAGTGACATTCGTTTCTCAACAGCACATGATGTTTTTGAGGACGCTCTTACATTCCGTTCGGAAGTGTTCACTTACAAATCCGTAAATAAGTGGATTCAAGGCATTTGATAGGAAAAATGAGCGAATAAAGAAGTGATAGGCTGTCTTTTCAGAATCACTAAGGTGATTGTAGAATTCAGAATCAAAGTTCCGTATGGTCATCAGTACCGTGTAAGGTACAAAAGATATGATGAATAAAAGTGTAACTGCAAATAACATAATTGTTGTTTTTCTTTTACGGTAACTCTCTTGGGACGTGAAAATAGTTTTTCGACTTTCGCCATGATATGTGCAGCTAAAGTGATTTTGTCGACTCTCGGTGAAAAGTTTCCGTTTTGTGGCAGCGGTCAATGGTTCTTCATGAGAAGACCCTCTTTTAGCGGGGGATTTTATTTCTCCTTTGGACGAATTTTTACTTTCTTTATTTGAGGTTTCCTCTACCAATGTCACATTATGAGATCCATTCTGGTTAGTGGCGACTGTCATTGACATTTTACGACATATACCGTCTGGGTAAAGATTCGCTCTAGACATTTTCCTGAGTTCCTTTCCAGCATTTTTGACATGATACAAGATTATTCCGTAAACAACAAGAAAAAACACATCAAGCACAGAGTTCCCCGCCATTATAAAAAAAACAAAAACCGTTGGGTCTATACGAATGTTATCGGAATACAAACACATTTTGGCATAAATTTTATATTCGCCAACAGTAATTGGTACTTTTGCTGTTCCATATATCAATAGTGATGGCCAGGCTACCGCCAATGATGCCAACATTGAAACGGCAATGATCTTTTTTGCTGTAGATCTAGAAAGTTGAATCTTAAAAGGTTTACAAATTCGCTGTAACCTATCAAAGGCAATGCCCATTAATATCAAAGAAGACCCATCATTTGTCCAGAAAGTAAGGAAACGAGAAGTTTTGCATAGATTTGAATCGTCAGTTTGAAGAATGTTTAAGATATAGTACATCTCAACAGGCATTGTGAATAAGCAATTAAACAAATCGTTGAAGGCCAAAGCAAGGATAAATATTCTGCTTGTAGATTTTCGCCATCTCTTCATGTAAACTGCGATGATAAGGATATTTCCAGGAATGCCAATAATGATCATTAAAATTGTTAAAATAAGACTTGGAATTAAGTGTTTCCTCACAGCGATGTCATTTGCAATTTGTAGCAATTCTGGATTGTCGAGAATTCTTATGGTCTTGTTTGCAACAATCAACGAATCGTTCATGATGAACATACACTTACTTCATGAAAGCTCCACAGTTAAACATCCCACAATCCACAGTTAAACAATATCAACATAGTCACAAAATATTTAAAATGAAACTTGTATTATTCCATTGTACAGCTCATACTTCCTGGCGTTGATACACTAATACTGTGACGATATTGTATGTGATCAAGGTAGTTTAGCATTGAGCGTCAGCATAAGACAAAGCGAACAGCTTTTTCGTGTACATATAAACAATAACGACGTGCTAATCCATTGTTAAAAATTACCACAAATTATTATCCTTTCCAATGAGCTGAAAACGAAAATTCTGGGATTTATATAGGTCACCAAAATTATATATCAGTATGAAAGTCCTGTAAAATTTATTTATCCTAATCGGTTTCGTACACAAGTATTATTATATATTCCGTTTACTTTCTTCACTTGAAACACTTTTTTTTCAGTGTAAGTGTATGTCTTATAATATGACACAAGTTAATCCACATCTAGCTGCCTGATATTGCTATACATGTATAAGTGGGGCTTCCGTTAAACTAATAGTTCAGATTGTGTGGATAGGAGTGGGAGATGTGTATGAAATACTGGGAGACAGTACACGTCACCTTTATTCTCTCTTAATAATCTAACTTTCTGTGTATTGTTACTGAAAACACATCACAATGCCGTCATTTCAACACCTCTTTTTTGTCAAGTCCTGCTTAAAATCCGATGTTTTGCAATAGGATTTGGTATCCTTATACTTATATTTTCAGTATAGTTTTCTTCAGTATTTTCGGTAAATACTGAAGACTTCGTGATGAGTATTGCATTCCAGAAGTGAAGATTGATTTCAAAGATCTGTAATTCACAGAAATAATGACATTACTTCAAGATTTTTTTTTCTATACTGTTTGACACGTTCTTACTTTTTTTCTAATAAACATTCTTAAGATTGTGTCAATGAGCTTTTGAAAGAGGTAAGGGGTGTTTATCACAACATTTTCGGCAAGTTGATTCAAAATTTTATGTTTTGTCAAAAAAAAGAAGATCAAATATAGAAGCATTTATAAACTGGTCGTCATTTTACCTCGAACTGTTAAATGACAATGTTTATACTACAACTATGAACTTATGAAATACAGTGCACTACATGTAATACTTTATCTTCTTCTTGAGAGAACCAATTTCATTTCTAAGAAATTATTAAGCGGAACTAAATATTTGACGCCGTTTATAAGGTAGAAATTTGTAAACTCAATAAATGTTTCGTTTGGTTAATTTTTTCCCAAAATATTTTATTTAAAATCTAGGGATGTCAACGAATATTCGAGTACTCGACTATCGTTCGATCATACCGACTATCGACTAAAATTTCTTTAGTCGATTATTCGTTAAAAATGTGTTTCATCAAAGTAATCTTGAATTAAAGGTAATAAACTTAGATTTGCCCATTTCATTTTAATCATTAAGGGTATGGTATAACTGTTAAAAAAAGCAGACTGGGAAAGAAAATCAATCATGTTTATTAAATGATTCAAACTAAGATCTGACGTGATACAACTATTCAGAAAGAATATTAATTAAACAGCTATTACAAAATTGTGAAAACATGTAAACTGGGGTCAGTTATGAGAGTATAATTAAGCTGTGTTTTCTTTTTTTACAATCATTGATTGTTTGCACAAAATTTCATAATTAAAATTTATCCCAAGCTCTCGCTCTCTCTTTGTTTTTATGAGACACGCTTTTAAATTAATTGTTTACCTGTCAAAGATCATTGACGGACACGTAGAAATTGGATTCAATTCTGGGGTACATGTACTACTGTTATGTAAAGAAAGGACGATTACGATCGTTTGATATCCTGCTATTAGATAAAATGTGCAGCTAATATATTAATTTTGAAATTTGATACATTGGATACATATTGATGTACAGTTTTTAATGTACTGCGTAGATGTTTACAATTCAGATATTCGTTATAAAATGGTGATAGCATAAGTTAAATATTGTAAACTAGTATGTAAAGACAAGCAGTCTGAAAATTATTTAAAAATATATTTAAAATTGAACGAATATTCGACTATCGTTCGACTAAAGCATCCGACTATTCGACTAAGCTGTCCGAGTAAAATTGACATCCCTATTAAAATCATTTTAAAATCTACCATTTTTTTTTTCTATAAACACTTTATATTTTGCTGCAAGTTCAAAATGTTGACGTGTTTTTGACAGAAATATGCAATTTAGTTAAAAAGCATACGCATGAACATCAAGCATACATGTAAATGAGCAAGAACCTTTAAGAAGATTTCAAAGAAATGTTCTCTTTGAAAAAAGATGCTTTAAAACCTTTACTGATGATAATATTTTGCACCATCAGGAGCACTGCCTCGAGGCATGAGTGTTGAATATAAGACAATTACAGAGATGGTCGAAAGTGAAGCCTTTTAAAGTTTCATTTGTTTGTCTAAAACCATTGACTGCAACTGACATCTAAGTTTTTATCATCTTCCTTCGATAGTTATAAAAAAAACCAAAACATTTGTTAAAAATACTGATATCTTGGAGCAATCAAGTTCTCTCAGAGACACGGGTCTTTTAATCTTTACCATCAAACACTTCTGCCATACAAGTTTTAATGCCTTAATCTTAATTGCTTATGTAACTAATGAAAAGCAACTCAGTTATGATAGTTCAATGGGACGTACTGAAATTTTGCCAATAGAAATGATCAAGACATAATTATATCCAATTGTATCTGTGCAGAGGTATTGGAGAGAGAGAGAGAGAGAGAGAGAGAGAGAGAGAAAGAGAGAGAGATGCTTCAGACATTTATAAAAAAATCAAATTCTAAACAATAACAATGAAAATTTATATTTCAATCTTATTAAAATCAGACTTCTTAGATCCGCGCCGTATACACTCTGCGTAAGAAGTGTATACGGCGCGGATCTAAGAAGTCTGATTTTAATTAGATTGATTTATATTTGGATATTAAATAAAATTTAAGATGTGTAGATATTAATTGAGTACCAAATGCAAATAAAAGGAAATAATTGGATAAATCTTAATCATGTTTATTTCAATTCATTACTGCACACATTCGTTGAATTAAATGTTATGACATACATGTATTTATAAGACAATCAGTGAATAACATTATAGAATTAATAATGAAAAAAATAAACAATTGATTCAATTACTCATTTCATCAATTCGATACAAACTATATGTGCTTATCAATCAATTAATATGAGCTGTAATAGGAATGTGATATATGAACACAATGATGTGGTGGAATTATTTGTTCGCAAGAATTAGATTACATTTCACAATTAATGATTTGCTGATGGCTTTACGAAAATTAGCCACAAACAGTAGGTTCTATTTTTATTTTATATTTTGAGGACTGGTCATTCTAACTGCACCCCCCCCCCCCCAAAAGAAAAAAAAATTAAACTCTAGATAGTGTGAAGTACAAAAGAGAAATATATGGAAATAACAAACAGCATATCAAGCTTAAAAATCCATTCAAACACTACGAATCAGGTGCAGAGCAAACACAGACATCCCAATCTTCAGAGATGGGATCGGGTGTCATGGAGGAATGAGCATCCCTTGCCTACTGGTCACATCAGCCGTAAGTGATTTTGACATGATCGGAAACTACCGAAGAAAAAACGTTCTCAATTCAGCGTGTAAATAATGTCCAACCAATAAGTTGGATAATAGTCCACCAGCATATGACTTAATGATAGATTGTATTTTCTGTCTAGATTATAATATCGGCCAAAGACTTACGAAATGATGACTTCAAACGAGAATGTTGAAATTCTGGTTTCACCAACCTGTTTGTCTATAACATCCCTCGTTTGATAAATTCGTAATAAATAAATTCAATCTCAACAAAAACGAATTTCAAGGACAGAAGACAATGTTGAACCTAATGACGATTTTATAAAATCTTATCTCTGATTTTCTATTTGTGTATAGACGCTTTCTCCCCCTAAATTTTGATAAAATTTGTTTTTGCTAAAACATTACACACTTGGTTAACATATGAAACTGTAGCACTATTTGCTAACCCTTCTTATTTTCATTCCAAAACAAACCTCCTTGCCTAAATACATCAGAGCACATAACATCAAACAGACTTTCTATTCAGTATTCAGGGAAGATAATAATCAAAGACGTAACCGAGGCAAACAAACTCCCTCTTTAATCACCAGTAATATGTTTTGTTAAACAATGCCCCTTTAAATTAAACCAAACTAACTTATGCCACACATTTAATAAGAAACTTGGTTGCATGTCCTATTTTCTAAGCATCATGAATGCTATGTTTCATATACTAGTAATTTAATCCTCTTTTATAGATATATTGTTATACTTTAATCGTCTGATATGAATTTGCAGGTATATCAACTGCCATTAAGCCTTAACCATATTATGAAAGGACTGCTAATGAATAAGTACACAGTTCACAGAATGAAATATATGGATATAATGAACAATATTCAAGCCCAGAAGTCCATTAAACGATACAAATTTTGGAGCAGAGCGAATAAGGACCTCTTAAACATCAGAG
Organism: Saccostrea glomerata; assembly: GCA_003671525.1. NCBI lineage: Eukaryota > Metazoa > Mollusca > Bivalvia > Ostreida > Ostreidae > Saccostrea > Saccostrea glomerata. The sequence goes on from PRKT01000029.1 coordinate 500,875, forward strand.
GAGGGATAAGTTTCCATGGAGGAGTAAGCATCCCCTGCTGACCGGTCACACCCGCCGTGTGCTCTTTTTCATGATCGGTAAATCACAGAAAATTCCGTCGACAATTCAATGTGTATATAATGGCCTAACAATTGGTATGAAAAACGTCAGTCAGCATTTGACTCATAATTAAATTGTATTTGCTGACGAGGTCATTGTATCGAACATAAAACTTACGAAATGATGACTAAATAAGACTGCTGATATTCTTGTTTCAGCAACTTGTTTGTCAATAATTTACCAACGTGTAGTTTTTAAAATTGTTCATAATAAGAGCATGCTCTAGCGTATCGAATCAACTAGGAGATATATCAACGTCGTATGCAGGTGATGAGGTATATTGCTGCATAAGTAATGAAGGTTGAGGATAGATAAGTTAAAGTCATCACGTTTATCATAAAGCTTGGTTGTTAGATAACCATTAACATCTTTTTCAAGTAAAATATCTATGTATGAAATATATGTGTCAATCTCTGTGGTATACCTTTTATTTCAACTTATCAGGGACAGATCGTATATAGAAATACCCATTTTAAATTGACAATACGTCGTCAACATATCTAAATGTCGAGTTTAAGGCAACAATAGATGTTTTCTTCTTTTTCATTTTGAACAAATTCTGCTTACCTTGTCTCCAAAAACCACATAGATATTGTCAATCAGAAAATCAAGCATCTTTTTATAAAATCAACTTCATAGTACTTGTGTTTACAATCAGATTGTTTTTAACAAAATAATTTTGCAAATAACCAATGACAAGGTTAGTAAATTTACGAGCTTCGATTTTATTGAAAAAGCAGCTGTCAATGATATCAAAAAGCCTGGACTTTATTTTATCGTGGGGAACGGTTGTATATAACGTTGAAAAGTCTTTTTTTGTTGTTGATATTGGTAAAATTTTGTGATTTCAAATTTTCCTAAAGTTCCTTAGAATTTTTAAGTATTCACATCTGATTTACACCACTTTTCGAATATATGGTTGCACATTAGTATTCTTGGTTTCTCACTACTGTTAAAATTTTAGTGAGGAGTAAAGAAAAGGCTTGGTTGAACATTTACTGGAACCCGCTATGTATCTTTGCAAGTATTTTTATGATGTTTCGGAATCCAATATATAGATATGGTAATTCAAATTCTTTTTGCTTGTTGGGAATACTAAAAATATTAAAAACTGACATATCTTTTTCAAAAAATTCCCTTCTTAGAAATTAAGGGAGCTATTGGTATAAGTTGGAATACCTCTCGTAGAATCAAATCCTAGTTCATCTAAAATTCAATTTAATAATGAGCCTTTCAAACAAACACAAAGTTGTTACCAGTTTTGTCAGCAAGGACCAGTTCATACTGATCGTGTAATCTAATTTTTTTAACTTCTGAATTAGTGAATACAAAAGGATAGCTAGTTTTTATTTTGCCCTGATCCCATTTCTATTGTTTTACAGGTCAGTGGTTGATTTGTATTGATTTACATGAGTTATCTTCGTTATTTAAAGAATGTGTTTAAGATTTATCTATCACAATTCATTTGCAGTTATAAGAGTTATTCCACTGCATTAACATTTATGGTTTTTGACCTTTTTTATGACCTTGGCGTTACTATTTCTTAAATTTGTGATTAAGAAATCAATTCTAAAATTATTTGAAATATTTTTATTGAAACTCACTCTGACACATATCAACTGTGTCCATTTTTTTAAAAATATATCTTAGCCTTCTCTATGATCTCTGTGTTTTACTTTTCGCTTTGTTTAAAACCGAGTTTCAAAGAAACTATTTCACTAAATTTCATCCAACTTCATTCACCAATATAAATTTCCCAGAGCTATTCAAATCTATCCCATGTTGACCCCTTAACCCCGTGGATATCACTCACTGGATATTATTAGGTATGTGGATTATTCATAATGGTATTTTTAAAATTTGAATAAATACTTGTTCCCAGATTTTCTCTTTTTTCTTACGCAGTTTCCTAAGGGTTTTTGCAAGTTTATTTCAATAACAAATGTGCATGCAGTTAGCTTTCCACTTTTATTTTCTTCGAAGGAGTTAAATGGGGGTCAAATTCGGGTCGAAAATAATGGGTTTTTTCTCCTTCAAGACATCCTATTCCTAGAACTTCTTCACCTACTTTCTACAGTTGCTAAATGGTTTTTGCAAAATTATGCCAATATTTAGATGTGCATTCAATAAGTTTTCGAACTTTTCATCTTCAATCTGTGGGATAAATACAGATAGGAAAAAATTTCATTTTGCCCTCTCCCCTCCTGTTCTCAGAATTCCGTTTACATTTTATGAATTCGCGAAATCATCTTTTAAAGGGTGGTTGTTGGTGTCGTATGTGTGTCGTGTAAATAATAAGATTTTTAAAATTTCCATTTACAATCAAGGGGCCTCAAAGGGGTCAAAATAGTCTGGGTTTCAGATCTAGTATAACATTTCAAAAAAATGATTGGTTGCATCCTACAGATGTACAATAAGGGTTTGAAATATTTGCTTTTACTATGTGGTTCAAATGGGTGGATCTCTTGAGTCTAGATGGGGGTGTCGAAAATTTTTGTTCTACAAACCCTCCTTTATGGAATGCCATATACGACAGCCAACTGCTTACTGCCAACTGCTTACTGCCAACTGTCAGCTGCTTACTGCCAACTGCCACACATATTTGAATAAATTTTATATTTGTATTGATATTCATATGAATTTTCACAAAAAAAGGGAAAAAAGGCACGGATCCAGGACATTTTTTCCAAGGGGGTCACCCTTGAAGAGAGAATAATAATAAAAAAGATTTGTCGTTTCGCAGAGAAAGATGTTTTGAAAATAAATTTCCGATTTCCATCATATTCTATAGTTAAAAATTTCCTCAAATTAAAGATGTTTATAT
>PRKT01000029.1:504088-537020 GCA_003671525.1 Saccostrea glomerata
GCCCCCCCCCCCTCCCCAACCGAAAATGTGGATTCGTGTTAAGTTGGTATGAAAAATGTCATACACATGAAGGTATGACGCATAAGAATCCCCTCTCCCCGGCCGAAATAAATTTTTCAAATTTAGGAAAGGATTTTATGTATTTATTCCTTGTCAAAAAATTTCTGGGATGGCTTTTTTTTTACCAGAGTTACCCTCTTGGAAAAAAATGTCCTATAGATCCGCGCCTTTTTTTTTAAATTTACATAAATATCAATATAAAAATAAAATTTATTCAAATATGTGTGGCAGTTGGCAGTAAGCAGCTGACAGTTGGCAGTAAGCAGTCAGCAGTTGGCAGTAAGCAGTTGGCTGTCGTATATGGCATTCCATACTCCTTGTTCTCAGAACTCCTCTTACTTTTTTCACAGTAATTTTTTTTTCAATTATTGCAAAAAGTACATGTGAAACAAGTTTCCGAAATACCATTTTAACACCCGAGATTAAAGGTGGTTGATATTAGTAAAAAAAACTGGTTACCATTACACCTATTTCATTTTACGTAGGAGTAAAATCATCTTTAAAAATGTTATTGTAAAAATGTCTTGAAGATAAAGTTTGGGAAATGATTTTCACGTTTGGGGTCAAAAAAGTTTTTTTTTAAAAAAAACCCAGCTAATTGTCAGATTTTCCCCCATATTTTACACTGTAGCCAAATAATTTTTGCAAGACAATAGCAAAAAGTAGAAATAGCAACTTTTCGGAAATTTTAGCTTCACCCTGGAGTTTTAATGAGGTTTTAAAAATGTCATTTTTATACCCCATTCCTTGCTTTCAGACCTCTCTGTTAAATTTTATTAAGTAACGAAATCATCCCAAGAAAGGTGACAGTTGGTGTCCTATAGACGTGCAATAATTCGGAATTTTCTTGGGTTAAATTGGGGTTGAAGTAGATTTTTTCCTACAAAATAATTCTTGTTACCAGAACCTGTTACTCTTTACGCAATGGCCAAAAGATTTCGCAAGATGCTAGGGAAAAGTAGATGTGCAATAAGTTTCAAATTTTAATTTTTCGCCCAGTTAAATAGAGGTCGCTAAATATTTTATTTAAAAAAAAAAACAAGCTAAATCCTCCTTAGAAATGTAATTGTTAGTGTCCTGTAGATGTGCAATAAGGTATTGGAGTTTTTATTTTCAATATATGGACCAGGATTTAAAAAAGAAGTTTCTTTAACCAAAGAAACTCTTTTCCAGAACTCCTTTTACATCCTATACAGAAGCCATATAATCGTTGGAAGTTGATTGGTCGTGAACTGAAACGTAAGGTTTCAGGATTTTTATTTTCAACATAGACCAGTTAGAGATAAAAGAGATGCAAAAAAATCTGGTGCTGAATGCATTGTGACTTTGTGGTAAGAATATTTTTGCTCTAAAGGTTTAAATCTTTAATAGGCACGCTTTATAAACTAAATTAGGGTTGTTGTTAACCTGATCCGTCTGTCTGTCCGTCTGTCACGATTTCTTCTTCCTAAATCCCTTCTTGCAATTTAAGCAGTAACAAATTCATCTTGCGATGTAATATATGATAGTGTGCTTTAATACTTTGTAATTTTCACTTAACAGTTAAAACTACCATTTTAACAGAAACTTGTTTCCAAGATCTAGAACTCCTCATACATTTGACATAGTCCAAAATCATCATTTGGAAGGTAAGTGATCTTTCTTTTAGAATCAGAATTTATTTCATTACAATTTTTAACTTCTAACTGGTCAGGTATTCTTAAAATAAGAGGCTCATGCATCATATGATTACAAGTACTTGTGCATGTTTTGCTCAATTAGATACATGTAATATACTTTTCAAGCAAGTTATATAATAGTTATTGTGGCTTCTTGGCTACCCCAAAAAAACAAGGAGGCTGGCTTACATTTAGGGGAAAACTTGTGCGGGTTTTACTGTCTTATGACAGTATCTAGATCATAATATTGAAATGTTTATAAGTTCCTTCAAATTCGTGGACATTATCTGCACACAAATTATTTTAAACAAGAGGCCCATGGGCCACATCGCTCACCTGAGTAACTTGGGTGATGCAGATCTTTACCAGATTCCCCCTCTTGCTATACCTATCAAGCCCAACAACCCCCTTCCCTTCTTTATTTTAAAACTTTAGAATCTACACTACTCAAGGATGCTTCCACATAAGTTTCAGCTTTCCTGGCCCAGTGGTTCTTGAGAAGAAGATTTTAAAAGATTTGTTCTATATTTTTCTATGTAAAACTTGAAATTCCCTATTGTGGCCCGCCCTACCCCCAGGGGTCAGGATTTTAACAATTTAATATTTGCACTACCCCAGGATGCTTCCACATAAGTTTCAGCTTCCCTGGCCCAGTGGTTTTTAAGAAGATTTTTAAAGATTTGTTCTATATATTTCTATGTAAAACTTGGATTCCCTATTGTGGCCCCGCCCTACCCCCGGGGGGCATGATTTTAACAATTTAATATCTACACTACCAAAGGATGCTTCCACATAAGTTTCAGCTTTCCTGGCCCAGTGGTTCTTGAGAAGAAGATTTTTAAAGATTTGTTCTATATATTTCTATGTAAAAATTGGATTCCCTATTGTGGCCCCGCCCTTCCCCCGGGGGTCATGATTTTTTCAATTTAATATCTACACTACCAAAGGATGCTTCCACATAAGTTTCAGCTTTCCTGGCCCAATGGTTCTTGAGAAGAAGATTTTTAAAGATTTGTTCTATATATTTCTATGTAAAACTTGGATTCCCTATTGTGGCCCTGCCCTTCCCCCGGGGGTCATGATTTTAACAATTTTACACCTACACTACTAAAGGATGCTTCCACATAAGTTTCAGCTTTCTTGGCCTAGTGGTTCTTGAGAAATTTTTTTTTTAAAGATTTGTTCTATATATTTCTATGTAAAACTTGGATTCCCTATTGTGGCCCTGCCCTTCCCCCCGGGGTCATGATTTTAACAATTTAATATCTACACTACCCAAGGATGTTTCCACAAAAGTTTCAGCTTTCTTGGCCCAGTGGTTCTTGAAAAGAAGATTTTTTTAATGAGCCCACCCTTTTTTGTCTTTTCTTGATTATCTCCCCTTGTGAAGGGACTTGGCCCTTCATTTTTACAATTTAAATTTCCCTTCACCCAAGGATGCTTTGTACCAAGTTTGGTTAAAATTGGCCCAGTGGTTCTTGAGAAGAAGTCGAAAATGTGAAAAGTTTACGGACGGACAGACAGACGGACGACGGACACAATGTGATCAGAAAAGCTCACTTGAGCCTTCGGCTCAGGTGAGCTAAAAATGAATTAAAACAATGAGAAGAAAAAAGTGTTTTTAATTATCAGTATAAAAGATAATAATGATATAAATAGATTATAAAGATATAGTATGAACCAAAAGCTTTAAAAAATTCAAAATCTTGAACTTTTATATATGACAGTTCCTAATATTACAATTTTTATAATACTGATAGAAAAAGAGCATATAATAATTTCTCAAAATATGACAGAAAAATGCACCAATTACAATCAACAACAAAATAAATCTTCAACAATAATACAAGTATGTTTATTTGTAGTGAAAAAAATCACTGTATTTAAATCAGGAAAATTGTGACTGTAAAATCCTTTTATCACAGTAATAAATTAATACTGACATTTTAGACTGAAGTCGTGCTCCATAACAGTATATAGTCATGTACTATCTATACAAGATACAAAAATAACTCATCTACCAGAGGCAAAGTAAACATTTGTAAACATAGAAGTTTTAAAATTATTACTTCTTTCCATTCATAAGCCCACACCATCTTCATACTATTTATGTAATACCAGAATAAGAAATTCATACAGCAATCATCACAACACATATTGTTCAGCTAGAGTAATAGTAATTATAAAATTGCAGTTGCATTATCTAATTGCTAAGTGTTTATCAAAATTTTTTTTATAAACAATAGATTTGCTGCTGTGTCACACTAAATTGTATTAAAAAAACTGAATGCCCCATTGTACATTTCTTCATGTTGATCAGTTAGAATTGGGGGATAGAATTTTCTGGAGAAAAAACATAATTTTTCTACTCTAATTACATGTATTATGAATAACAGAAAATACATCATGTCTGTTTTTTCCACCCACTGAAGTACAATCCTAAAACCACAGAAATGTGTACACAAACCATGAAATGCCTGTACACACTCATAAGAATACTGACTTATAAATAAATATTCAGCAATTCCTAAATTGTCAATGCATATTATATAATATATGATCCTGGCATAAGATTACTTGGTCAAAGTCCTAGTAAAAGAAATTTTAAGAAGTCTTTAATTATTCATACTCACTAATAAGTTGTTAATAGCAAAGGTTACCAATGTCCAAACCTAAACCAAGGTCATTTTGACAAGGTCAAAGTCAAATTTGTTGTCAAATGAAAATTTTTAATTTCACAATCACATCTCCTTCCCCAAAGCAATTTCAATCCTATTTGTATTTTGCAATTGTTTTGAAATTGAGATACCGTATATACTCGCCTATAAGTTGGTTTTTGGGGAGTTATATTTTGGTCCAAAACTCATTGTCCGACTTATAGGTGAGTCATTAAAAGATTGGTATTTGTTCTGGACAACAAAAGATACAAGTAAAGTACAAGTATTTATGAATTTTTGTAGTTTTATTTTGATCTTCAGTGTGCATTTCTTATTTTTAATGATTTAGAATTAAATATCGACGTCATGTTTTAAAAATTTGAAATGAAACCTTGCACAAACATCACAGCATTGATTTGAAATTGACAACCAATTCTGACAAAAAGTTGTACCGACTTATAAGCAGGTCAATAGCAAATCCCCTCCAAATTAACTGCAAAAATCACAACCGACTTATAGGCGAGTATATATGGTAATATTAAAAAATTTTGGTTTTTAAATTTAAAGTGTACTTCCCATGAGTTGAAAGCATTTCTATTAACTTCCTTTAAATATACTATATTTTATACTATGAGGTATAAATATACAAAGAAAGTGAATGTTTTCTTGAAACTCAACAATTTGATATTTTAAAAAATTCTGATCTAAAGGACAAAGGTATAATAATATGTATTTCCAAAATATAAGTAATGATTGCACAAAATTTTGTATTGCACAAATTTTGTTAACACAAATTACCATGTACACTAGTCTAGATGCTACAATTTGTTAAAACCAGTGTTTTCTTTTTTTCTTTGTTGTTGTTGTTGTTCTTTTTTTTTAATCACATTTAACCAATGATTACACTGGTAAAAAAAAAGTCTAGGATCATAAAAGATTGTCAGATGAACTTTGTAGTGTGTTTCTTTGTGCTTTCTTTTTTTAATACATTGATATCTTCTCATTTTCTTCCTGTTTTGATTTATTGGATCCTCACAGTGGAACACAGTGGATCATTTATAATTTTCTCATGAATTTCAATAAACAGTGGAACATAGGTGACATAGTCTAGAAAATCCACATAGCCTTTGCCCTCTCTGTTGAACTTGCCCATTACCTAAAGGGGAAGAAAGAGATGGAATAAGTATAACACAATGGAATATATCATGAAATCCACATAGCCTTTACAGGAAAGTGTTTGACTTTAATATTAGGGTGGCTCATTACACCCACAGTTTATTTTTTATTTCATTAGAGTACCATTAATTATGTACCTTCCAATATCCAAATTAGGGTTATTAATGAATTTAATTTCTATGGGTGTATCTATGATTAAATTTCAAACCACTTACATAACTTGTCAGTTCGGGTGACAGACCCCCCGCAGTGAGCTCCACGGCCAGACTCGAGGCCAAGGCATTCCCAAAAGGAACGGAATCCCCCTCATCCAGCAACTGAAACAGCTCCTAAAACCCCCAAATAAAATGTGTCAAAAACATTTATTAACTTCAATTTATATTCATCATTTTCAAAATTTTCAAAATTTTGCCTAACTAATTTAGTGGAGAGTACATGTAATACTTGTATACTAGCTAGCATTATGTAAACAGTCATTAAAAAGGAAGGGGAAATTGCTTAATCGTTCAAACACTTCTTTGAAAGTGCAATATAAGGACACTTGCACTGGGCAAGTAAGATGAGAAAATCACAATTTTTAGCTACATTTTTAGTGACAACACCTTAGATAAAGAAAGTTATATGTTTCAAAGTGACATATCATGTAAACTGAAAAGCAAAGGTTTGTTTCCCCAAAATACCATGGCTTTAGCACAGAAAGATAAAAAAATTTCCAGGAAAATAATTTGTAATGTAAGGAAATAATCCACCAACCTTTGACCTGTTCAATCTAACATCTAAAGATTCATAATCATTGCTCTGTCTTTTCCAGCCCTTCTCTTTGTTAAGAAGCTCTCGAATCACAGGGCTAAAATAAGAAGGGAATTAAAATGAACTATCGGTATTACTGCATTGGTGATTTATTTACATTGCACGTACATGTATTTGGCTTTAAACAAATAAAAACTCATGGATAAAGTTATATAAAAAAAAAATTCCCAAATTTTATCGTCTCTATCCCAATATTTTTTATACAACTTAAACAGTACATGTGTACTGTAAATATGATTTTTTTTTTTCTCCATAAGAAAATTCAAAAAGGAAAAAAGAAGAAATTAATGTCAAGGTCATTCTTTGATACATATTTCACTTTTAAAGAAATACTTCATGGAAAGACAGGGTACAAACAAACTGTGTCTATGTCATGAGCAGGGTTCTACACTGAGGAAGTCTATACTTGACTAAAATTACAGTTTACATCACCATGTCACAGAGTCAAGCTATGTACTCAGTATATCTCTGGTATGTACACTTACTCCATGTGGGTGATCCTCTCTGATAAGGCTGCTATCACACAGAACAACTTAAAGTTTATCTTTCTCCTTCCTGTCAAATTCAGTATCTAAAAAAAAAAAGGACATTCATGGTTAATAAAGGTAATATTACCACAATATCAGGGAACAAGAGGCCCATGGGCCACATCGCTCACCCGAGCATTGTGGCTAGGAAAAAGTAGAAATTGGTTTACTATTGAAAAGTTTAAATCCAAAAGTTTGGCCCGGCACTACCCCCGGGGGTCATCATTTGACCAAACTTGAATCTACACTACCTGAGGATGCATCTTTATAAATATGAGCAATTATGGCTTTGCTATTCTTGAGAATAAGATTTTTACATTTGAACAAACTTGAATCTACACTACCTGGGGATGCTTCAATATAAATATTAGCAATTCTGGCTTTGCTGTTCTTGAGAAGAAGATTTTAAAAGAATTTTCCTATATATTTCTATATAAAATTTTGGTCTGCCATTGTGGTCTCGCCCTACCCCCGGGGGTCATGATTTGAACAAACTTGAATCTACACTACCTGGGGATGCTTCCATATAAATATGAGCAATAATGGCTTTGCTGTTCTTGAGAGGAAGATTTTTAAAGAACTGTCCTATATACAACTTACTCCACTTATATTGAAATCGCTTATTTTGAAATTCAGCTTATTTTGAAATGAAAATAAATCCCCCCTTTTTCGTCTCATATTCTTTGCATTAAAATAACGGTTAAATTGAAATCGGCTTTATTGAAACATCGCTTATATTGAAGCCACTGATCGGTCCCAACAGGTGATAATGAGTTGTTTTCATAACGGTTATATTGAAGTACTCCCTGGCAGCTATCGTTATGTACAGTTAATTGGTGACAAAAATTATGTCTGACTGACCAGTTGATAAACAAAGGTGTGAATAATTAAGTTTCAACTGGTATATTTATACTGCATGATCTTACATAATAAAATTATTCACTGTTATTATTTTTTTTTGATCTGATCGGAGAAAATTGAGGGTGACGATTGTCTTTTCAATGTAACAGAAATAAATAATTTAAAACTTTCAAGGACTCATATTCTATGTAATCTGTTCACTATTATAGATAAACGATGACAAAATTAATTTGTTTTGGTTTGTTCTTCTTTACTTTACTAGGTTGGGATTGAACTTTTAAAATTGGCGACTTCACGACAATTTCGCTTATATTGAATTACGAATATATTGAAATAATTTGCATGGTCCCCTGAATTTCAATATATCTGGAGTAGGCTGTATTTCTATATAAAACTTTGGTCGGCCATTGTGGCCCCGTCCTACCTCTGGGGGTCATGATTTGAACAAACTTGAATCTACACTACCTGGGGATGCTTCCATATAAATATGAGCAATTATGACTCTGCTGTTCTTGAGAAGAAGATTTTTAAAGAATTTTCCTATATATTTCTATATAAAACTTTGGTCGGCCATTGTTGCCCCGCCCTACCTCCTGAGGACATGATTTGAACAAATTTAAATCTACACTACCTGAGGATGTTTCCCCATAAGTTTCATCTTTCCTGGCACAGTGGTTCTTGAGAAGAAGATTTTTAAAACATACCACCAAATTTTCACTAATTCTCAATTATCTCCCCTTGAATGAGGGTGTGGCCCTTTAACTGAACAAACTTGAATCCCCTTCACCCAAGGATGCTTTGTGGCAAGTTTGGTTGAAATTAGCCCAGCGGTTCTTGAGAAGAAGTCGAAAATGTGAAAAGTGTACAGCTAGACAGACGGACAGACAGACAGCTAGACAGATGGACACCGGTCAAAATGTGATCAGAAAAGCTCACTTGAGCCTTCGGCTCAGGTGAGCTAAAAACCATTGCATGATGAAAAATACAACAAAAACACTTTTCTGACTTAAATAAGCCAAATCTGTGAAAATCAGCTTTTATTCTATGATTATTTCACCAAAAAAATTCTAAAACTGTCTAAAACTAAGACTAATAATCCCTTAAATCCACCTTGAAAGGGGTAATTTTAAAACAGTTTTCTACTTTCTTGGTAATTAAGATATAACAGTGTCCAGCTTATTGTGATGACCTTTGTAATGTTGAAACGTAACTGGTTAAAGTTTGTAACTGCATGGCCATGAAAAACTTTGGTGTTGAATACCCGGTATGTACATGATCATCCACATGGCTAGTGATTTTTGGGACTCTGTGACCCTGAAGTCTAAATGACCTTTGTTGATGGTCATAATAAATTCGATCATAATCATCCATAAGGGCAAGCATGATCTAATGAATTTATTCCATTACAAATAATCTATTTTACACTTCCAACATAATGGTACTGATCTTGTCCAAATCCCCACAGTACATGGTCAATAGATACTGGGTATCCTCTAATTACATCCAATCTTTGTGCTTTTGCTTTAAAAATATGGCCATGACTAAATTTTTTAGATTTCTAAAACCCTTATCTTGACAAATACCCCAACCAATTAAGTCCATAAACATATGAATAGTGTGATTCCTGTATCTACCCTCCAATTTGTTTGTAGGGATTGTGATGATACTTATTAAAGAATACATAGTATCATACTTTTACATTTACAGTACCCATACTCACATGATACAGATAAGTAAATTCATTCTGTGACAACAAGTTGTGATTGACAATCTGCAAAGCTCCCTCAAGTTCTTCTTTATTCATTTCTACATCCTGAAAGATAAATCAACATGATGTTTTTGTGAATCACTATGTGCCAGGTGGCAATAAATTCGAAGCTATTTTTAGCATATAGGTCACAGTAAAGGTGACAAGGTCATTGACCTTGGTGTCGTTTGAAAGAACATAATAAGTGGAGTATGCATACTAAATATGAAGTCTCTATCTCTTATGGTTCAAAAGTTATATCAAAGGTTAAAGTTGACAACAGACAGACAGATAAAAAGACAAACAGACAGAAAAAAAACAATAGACGCCCCATCTATCAATCCAGGGTCACAAAAAGAAATATGGTAAAAATTTTACAATGAACTGGATTTTGATTTAAACAGAGTCCAAAACATATCCACTTCAAGGTATAAAAAAGGACCAGCAGTTTTAGTTGTCATCTGCCACACTTTCATTTCAACTAAAGGACCTTTTGTTTTTCAAGTACATTGTAAACTTACTGGATCTGGGTGGAGTGTCTTATACAGAAAACTCTGTTGCCTACGGAATTCTCGGGGTTTATTGTTGTCATTCTGGGCCTCAAAGAAAAGCTCCATGCAGTACATTCCTATGATGTTCTTCTCACCTGAAAAATAATGTTCAGACAATGAGGGGAAAAAATGCATAGAAAATACAAAATCTCTCAAAATGACAGAAATTGAAGAAAAATTAATTCATCTTTTTTCTTGTATTAAATTTTACACTCCAATTTAAGGGTAGAAGTCATCATATTAATTTTTTTTAAGATAACATAAAGAGAAATCAATTTAAGATATACAAAGTTACTGCCCTTACCTTCTAGTTGTATCAATCTGTCCTCTATATTGGCTAGTTTTTCTGTACATCTCTCTATCTCACAGTTCAGCTGGTGTTGAGCAGGCTCTTTCATAAGCTTAAATAGAAGGTAAAAATACATATACATCAACAACTTTGGACAAAGAAATGAAAAGATCTTTTTAACTATTTGTATAATCGCTGTACATTATTTTGTATATGTATTTGTCATTTTAGTAGTTTGTGTTCATTCGGTCACAAAAATGAATGGTCATAGATACATGAATTTCAAACTGACAAAATGTGATGAAAAGTTGATGTGAATAATTGTTGGTTTACAGTATATGGATGAACATTTGTCTCAAATAGTATATACATGTGCATGCAATCAAGTTTTGTAAATAGTGCTTAACACTAAGTGATAAAGGCATTTTAAAAGACACACAAATATATCATCAAATTAACAGATACCAACCTTTTTGAGCAGTTTGTCATCAATTCTACTGACAATGACATCATCAGTGATGTCAGCACGGGACAAAATGACCTTGGCTGGAATTTCCTCCTGTTCTACCTTATTCTTCTTTTTCTAAAAATCCAAACGTGAGGTCAAGCAATCATAAAATGGAATGCATAAGGCTTCACCTTAAAGCTTAATTATTGCCAAGTCCTAGGGACATAATATACTTTGATATATCAATAAAATCTTTAAAAATAAAGCAAATTCATGACACATATACATTTTTTTTTCATTAAGTATGGCTATAGAATACATTCAGAGAAGTGTTACATTAATCTGGTTTGGTGAATTTAATTTTTTTAATGCAATATTTGAACAAAACACAAGAAATAATGGGACAAAAAATCAATTCACTATATTTGTAATATTGAATCCCCAAAGGCTTTGTTACATGCATCTCCATGAAATGCTATACATGTATATCCATGCTTGTACATAATCTAAGACTCTTAAGAAAGGCAGATAATCTAAAATTTTGCCGATTTTATGCTGGAGATGATACCTTTTTCTTTTTGCTTTTTTTCTCTTTCTTCTTGAAATGGACAGATGTGATGTCAGGTACTAGTTTTCGTGCCCTCTCAGCTAACTGTTGAATTCTTTTTGCTGCAAGAAAGAAATATTTTACCACCTTTTCATCATAATTTAAAAATAATACAAATATGCATAATATTTTGCCTACAGATAGTTTTAACATGAAAATTACAAATAAGAATATTGTAATGATCATAGGAGCTTTAGGGCAGATTTATACCAATAAATAATATATAAATGGTGCCTGTTTTGGAGGGTAACAGTTGAAATTGGCACCCCAAGGAAAACCATTGTCAACCGACGCGTCAGCGGAGGTTGACAATGGTTTTCCAAGGGGTGTCAATTTTTAGATTTACTGACCTCTTAATTGTTAATTTGATAATGTAAGAGTCCTTTTTCATCTAAAGGTTTGTTATTTCTTGCACTCGCAAGCATGTTTCGTCTGTCGTTTGTTGTTTTCAAGTAAGCTACATGGGAGACAAGCTTTTATTTACGTCAAGTTTATTCCGGTTCTTTCAAACACGCAACTGACGTTTTGAGAATTCTACGGTGAACCGTACGCGCATAATTTCCACGCATGTGACATAACCGTTGTGTTACCCGTTGCCACGTGTGTTGCTACGGCTGAGGGTAATAGAACGGATTGTCAACTGCGTCTAAACCAATCAGATTGTAGTATTTAACATGAAAGTATAATAATAATTATTGTGAATATCTTTGATTTTGAAACTTTCCTAGTTGATTAGTTAAGACCCTTACATTCCAGAAGGTTAAGATCCTCGGCCAGTTGTTGATGTTTTCCGTCCAACATCTCCAGAGTATAACAGATCTTCTCCAGGTACTGCTCCGGCTCACTCAGTGCCTACAGTAGTAATGGAAATACAGTCAAATCTTATCATCCCAAACTCAACAGAAATACAGTGACACCCATGTGATCCAATATCCAACAGAATATTAAAACAATCATCGTTATCTCAAACTTAACAGTTTGTGATCTTAAAGTCAACAGGAATACATTCAATCCTTGTGATCCCAAACCAACAGAAATACAGTCAAACATCTTGATTATAAACCAACAGAAATACAGTCAAACCTTGTGATCCCAAACCAACAGAATACAGTCAAACATCTTGATCATAAACCAACAGAAATACAGTCAAACCTTGTGATCCCCAACTTAACAGAAATACAGTCACACATCATTATCTCAAACTTAACAGAAATACTGTCAAACATCATTATCTCAAACTTAACAGAAATACAGTCAAACATCATTATCTCAAACTTAACAGAAATACAGTCAAACCTTATCTCAAACTCAGGGGAAATGCAGTCAACTTCAACTATATCTTATGTTAAGTGATCCACTTAGTTCCTATTATATCAATGTGATATGGCTAAGTTTGACCTTTACTTACAGGTCGTGGTGGATCCTGACCTCGACTAATCACTACAAGGTCGTGGAACATGTTCAGTTCATGGTTCCCCCAGCTAGTCCCCTCTGTGACTGGCATCCCGGTGGTGGGGGAGAGGGGGTGGGCCCGTTCATACCTCTCAGGCTGACTAGACACTACATTCTTGTAGATCCTCTCATAGTAAGGCAGCCGATCCTTGCTGTAAAAATTTTTTTTTACAAAATAAATAACAAAGATTTCTCACATTCAACATATGGATTCATAATCTTTTTCTGTTTGTCCAAGCAATCAACTCAAAGCAATACAAGATGCATCTTTCACTTCAGTAAACAATTATGGAGAAATTTTATGATTTTTTTTTTTGCAATAGGATAAATATTTTTATAATTTTTTCACCTTATGATGCAGTATTTAGCCAGGAAGTCCAAAGGATCTTTCATCTGCCGAATTTCCTCTGTTGTAACAGGTGCTTCTGCAGATGGCACTCTCTTCTTTGGGAGAGATTTCCTGTGGATTCCAGAGAGAGTATGAGTATATAAAAGCAAACATCAAGAACAAACCAAAAGTAAGTGTCTGAGTACTTAAAGACTTAAATTCGAAATAAATTATGCAATTGATACCAAATGTTTTAGGTGAAAAATCCCTTTTTTGCAGCAGACAGTTTTTGTTGTATTTTCATCAACATTTTTGAGAGAGTTGCCAATTTGACTACATGGTTTTTATTTCAAATAAAAAAAAATAACCATACTTGCAAAAGTTGAAACTTTTTTGGATTTTTGTTTGTTTGAGGACTTTAATAACCGGGACTTACTTTGTGAAAGTTGGAGGTTTGCTTTTCTTTGGGGGAGGAGGAATGGCATCTTTGATTTGTGGCATAACCTGGATAGGCTCAAAGGGTTTCCGGTTGTCAACCTTGGGTTTCTTCTCCTGGAGAACAAAAAAGTTGTAATCAACATAGAGATAGAAAAACAGAATTCAACCTTATCTGACTGGGTGTCTTCATACCAAATGTGTTATAATAATTTCTAAGTAATTATGTACTTTTACCATTAACCTAGAAGCAAGAAATAAAAGGTATATGGATACAGAGTACCTAATACAGAGATTATATCCTTAAATATTTCTTATATCAATCTTACATTGCATCTTTCATTAAATACATTATATTTTTAGGAGCTGTAATAGAATTATTTTTCCTTTTCATAAGGAGATATTCGAATTCTTTTTACTTTTAAGGAGAAATCAGAACTATGTTTTACATTTTAAGGAGATAACAAATCTGGGTTTTTTGAAAAAAAATCTTTTCTAAGAGAATTTGTTACATTACAAAATTTTACCTTTTTCAAGGACAGCTGTTATATTTTAATTATTTCTACCTTGATTCTAACAGAGCTGTAATATCTGACCAATTCCTACCTTTTTCTCCTCTGTAATCTCAGGGAGGGGTGGTATGTCCACTGGAGGTAGGTCTGGAATCTTAGGGGTGGGAGTGGGTACATGTTCAGGGGTGGGTTCTCTGGATTTAAGGATAACCTGGACCTCCTCAACCACAGGTTCTGAAGATTTAGGACTGAGGCTCTGCAGAGGTAAAAACTCACTTGTCAATTTCAAAATTTAAATTTGTTATTTTTGCAGAAATTTTTTAAAATATGATTTACCATACAAAATATAAACTTTCTCCTTAAAAGTGTACAAAGGTTTGAAACTTTAGAAAAATAACATTCAAGCTTGTCAATGCCTGTAATTAATTTTTTCTGAAGAAGTCAGTTACCCTGACTGGAGATGGTAGTTTCTTCGGTGGAACTTCCTTCCTGGTTTTCTTTGGACGCTCCTTCTTGGGTTGTTCTACAATGGGTGTGGCTAATGAAGGCAAAGTACCTTCATCAACTACCGTCCACCAGAAAAAAGAAGCAGATTAACTAACCCACTACCAAGCAGTGCATCTTTACTAATCATAAATAAACTGTGTCTGAGTGGCACAAAGTAAATCAAAGACACCAGTTAGTACATCTATTCCTGGTATGTTACATGAAATATGCATTGTGTCATAATTACTGTAAATCACTTTTTATTCGCGAGAACTTTATTTTTGCGTAATTACGCCAGACGGTATGCTCGCGAAAATTTCATTCTCGCATATTATAGAATTCCTTAAGATTATATAAAGCAATGACCACAATTCGTGAAAATTTTGTCTCACTAGAAGGAGTCAATGACTATCTCGCGAAAATAAGGTGTAGTGAAAATTAAGTGATCTACAGTATATGCCATGTACTTGGGTATATAAGATAAAGCTTAAGATGCTCTGTTAATATTAATTTTACTATTATTTTTACTGTGCATTCTGTTTTTTATATTTTATAAAAAGCTAAGTCTAACTTTATCTATATATTAAATATCAAATAATTATACTAAGGAAAAAACACTACATGAAAAATTTAAATTGAAGACAAACAGGGGTTCTTTAAAATTCTACACAATTTCTACGTTTTGCCATGTACAGGTAGCCAATTCATCCTATCAGTTAAAATATTTATGTGCAGAAGCCTTCTACAATGTTCTGTAATTTCTGATTAATATAATTTGCATAACTATAAAGGATTTAAAACTATGAAATTTCTGTTTCTAGAAAAAAAATTTAGATAAGGCATTTAAAATTTGATATAAAATAACATTAATTATAGTGACTATGAATACAAAGTGTAATTCTTATTTGTAAAATAATTTCTAGCTATAAAACAAATTTAATCTTAAAATTCAGAAAATAAATTTTAACAAGTAGCAAAACTTAAGTTTCACATCTCATCATAAAGAATGAGTGCACTTAAGTACGTCATTTGGAACCTTTTCGGCTACCCATTTTAAGCTTAACATTACAATATATCGCTAAATTAATCGATGATTAATGTGCAAGCATATGCTTTTGATATTTATTTTTAGAATTTTTTGTTATACATATTTCTATAATTACAGAAAATGTAATTGAAAAGAACATGTAAATGCCTTAAATTCCGGAAATTTGAACGGGACCACTTTCGAATCTAAGGTATCCGCAAATAGGCGGAGTCATTTAAACCGCATGGTTGTGGAATGTAAACATTAGCACGTATGGGTTTTTGCACTACGAATTTAAATGGAGAAGAGAGAGATCTTGTTGATTTTAAGGTGCACAATTATTAAATAATTCTAATGTTAAGGGATGGGGTAGATGTCTCGCTCTGCAGACCATAATACAGAGGCGACATAAGCTTGTACATGTACTTACTAATGACACTGTCAATACCAGAATTCTTTCAAAACACCCCTTATGAAAAGCATGAAGTTAAATAAGAGACATATTATCTTCAAACCCTATTATTTTTTTTTTCAAAAATCTCCCAAAGTTTGAAGTTGGAAGTGCGATACATACTGTCACAACAGAGACTTAAACACAATGAAATTTTCAATGAAAGTGTTAGGTATCAAACAGCAGAATGTCACATGAGTAAGGTGATTATAATATCAATTGCTGATGCTCCGTGACCGGTTAATTTAGTAGCTATATCGACTCTAGTTTGGGGACATTTTCTAAAAATTAGATATGAGCCGCAACTTTGCCAACATTGTCCTTTGGATATGTATAAGTTTGAGTTAAAATACACATTCTGTGCAAATAAGAAAAATGGCCAAGTTGTGGCTCGATGTAAACAAAGTAGTTGAAAACTGGTATGCATATGAATAACAATAGAAATGAGACAAAACTTTTAGACCCCCGTCTCAAAAGCTAGTGTCGCTCGGCATTGTTTAATACTTTCATGTAATATAATATACCAAAACCTCCTCTTAAGATATTGTTTAATACCTGTAAAACATAAATTTAATGAATTTTGGAATTTTATTTTGCGCAAAACATCGGGATCCAACTCTCATAGCTTAAGTGCAGTCATTCTTTGCTATAACTTCTTAGGAATAAATTACATTACTTTCTCTAGATACACATCCGATCGTTATACTTTAGGAGGGTTGTCCATAAAGTTTGTGGACAACATTGATAATTACCGACGTCTTGACAATACCCGAGGTCAAAAGCATTTAACTAGTACATGTAACTTTTCTCAACATAGTCACCGTTTAATTCAATACATTTCTTATGTCACTTTAACCAGTCATAAATATGTGCACAAAATCTCTAGGTTTCATATGTATTGTAAAATTTAACAATGCCTGTCTCATATCCTGCAATCATCCAACCTCTGTCAGTGTAAAAACGATTTTATCTACGGAAATACGGTAAAGTAACATTATTTACGAAATTCATTTTTTACAGCACTGCAATCTCGGAATTATGGTTTTCCTTCATGCATGTGATCCTGTAATCTGTTCCTTTAGTCCGAAAATATTATATACCACTGAAATACTAATGTACAGCTTCCTTTACAATGAGATTGTTTACAAAATGAATTCATCTCTGTAATTGTTTATCCAATGCTACGCAGAATTTTATCACTGCTCCACCTACATGTATTCCGAAAACATCCTTCTTTTTTTTTTTACAACTTTGAACATTCAAATTTTGCAGGTCTGATGTGTTAACTTCTGTCAACCTCATAATTTAAAAGTCATCCAGATTTTTTGCAGAATTTTATAAAATGCAAATGAAATTCATAAAGTGATAAATAATTTTTTAAATTAAAATTTTCCATTCCAAGTCTAGCTATGAAGCCATAATTGTAATTATAAACGTTTAAAATTGAGTAACATTTTACATTTACATTTAGCTTGTCCAGGAACTTTACGGACAACCCTCGTACATGTAAATCTTATATGCTAATAATGCATAAACCTGCCATTTATACAGTGTAATGCAACTAAAAAAAATCAACATACCTGGTGAAATTGGTTTCTGCAAAGGTGGGGAGAGAACTTGCTCTAAAAGAATAAAAAAATCAATTAATTAATACTAGAACATTAATTTTATTGAAACACACAAATGTCTTTGTTATAAACATGTACAAACTAAAACTTCCCATTCCTGGCTATTCAGTCATCTATCATTACGTATAATGGAGACACTGTACCCACTGCACATTTTCCCTAAATTTGATTTAAAAACAAAAGATAGTCTTACCATTGTCATTTTGCTGTTGTGCAGATTGTTTTACTATGATTTCATGAGAGGAAATATCTGGAACTCTGACAAATTTCCCAGTAGACATCTCACTCTCAACACTACACCAGTTATCTCCCTTTAATGCTCCAACGTACACAAGAGTTAATTCCCATTACAGTACTGTCACTTCCTTTTCAACTAATTATGTTTGCACAGTGAAACATTTAGAGATTTACAGAATTAAATCCTCGCCATTTACTACTGCTCAACATATATGATGTATAGATCAAATCATCCAAAAAATAAGCAGGGCAAAGAAACAAGCTTCCATTGTAGTCTTTAATTGATACAAAAATTAACATGCAGCATATGCTTGAAATTCATTCATGATATAAAGTTACCAGTTTAAAATCCATCAAATTGATTAAAATCCATTTTATTAAATACCCCTATTGAAAGAAAAGATCCATGCCTATAGTGTCAGTTTAGTGAATTAAATGCATTGAAGATCACCGTGTGTTCATAACCTTACTTTTGTAAGACTGTCTTCCTTTGATGTTATCACCTAATATCCAATAAACCTGATAATGGTCGTCTTTGTAAATCATTTGGGGGATATTACAAATTGCCAAATTTAATCACAGATCACTGTTTCAAAGAGCTTAAAGTGCATCAGCGAATGGGTATTTACTTCTTTGAAATATTTTAATTCTATCTTGTTTGAAATGTTTCAATCAATTTGTAGGTATAGAATTTATTGCAATTTTAAACTTAGAGTTCTAAAAGGTTTATTTCTGTATAAAATTATTCCTCTTTTTTTTTTTTTTACTAAATAATAACACTTCAAGTCCCAACATCTTATTAATCTTCATAAAAAAAATGTCAGAAAATATTTTTGCAAAACAGGCACTGGCAGATCTAAGGGGGGGATATACAAAAGATATAATAAATAATTTTTTTTTTTTATGGTGTGACTATGGGCCCATACACTGACCCCAAACTGCTCCCCTCCCCTCCCACTTTTCAAGATTCCTGGATCTGCCATAATTAGGTATCCTGCAAATGTATCTTTTTTAAATAATGGATTCATATTTCCATGGAATCTTAAATTTGGTTCAACCCTTGGAAAAAATTACATGGATTTTCTTTGATTAATTACAACTATATGCCTTAAATGAACATGTATCTAAGGTAAGTTGGGACAAATTTCCACACAAAAAAAATGTGGCTGCGTACATAGCCTAAATAAATACATACAACATGTTTTAGTGCAATGCTCTCTGCTGGAGACCAAATTTCCCTTACAACCTTAGTAGACATTCATATATGAATTCAATTAAATGTTTTATTAAATCAGTTACAATAATTTGAATTTTTTGCTCTAGCATGTACTGGAGGTCAATCACTGTTGATAAGAAAATTTTAAGTACAAACCAGTTTAACTATATTATTAAATAAAATGAATTGTCAAAATTAGTGAGCAATAATTTAACATCAGGGAGATTAATATTAGCATAGTTGATAGCCTATAAAGTGATAAAAAAAAATTGGGTAAAGAAAGTTAATTAAATTTCTTTCGTAACAGACACCTAGAGAATTTATTGAAAATGCATAGGTTTATCGTTAAGTCTTTGTTAGACTTTAAATAATTTGACACAAAAGATCGCCTGACGGTTAAGACAATGACACCCATGTTATGACAACATGTCACCTAGTATCATCAAGTAAACATTTAAATAGTATAGAAACAATTAAATTACACACTGGTATACTGGAAGCACAATATATACGTCATACAGCAATATCACTATAATGAATCAGCAAAAACTCTAATTAATTGTGGTGTAAATTTGCTAAATCAGCTGACTGATTAACCTTTGGTTGATTAACTGACCCTTTACTAATTTTTACCACAATTAATTAAGTTATCTGATTAATAACTGTGTCAGTGCAAGATTACACTTTGTATGCTGGTGTATGACAGAGATATAAAAATCATCTATAAAACCACAAATCATTCCTATGCACAAATAAAATGTACATACATATCCTTAGTTGGAAAAGACAATCTTATGATAGGCAAAGGTATTTCATTTCACAGTGAAATCACTATAATCTTTTAAGGGAAATTTCATATTTGTGTGTGTTTGTGGTATTAGAGACCCACAAATTCATGTCCTCAATAAAATAACTTTTAAAGTTTAAAGAGGGACTACCAATAATCTTCCCTTAAAACACTGAAAATTGGATCCCTCAACAAAATTGATTTTACAGTCCTCAGAAGGTCTTCTATTGTGAAGAACATTTTATTCATTAATCACGAGAACTTAATTTTCATTGCATCATTCCATCATTCTCTATCTCTTCGAGATTTATTAAAGAAATAAAGATTTAGCTTGATAAACACAAGTCAAAACGACTAGGTAATTATCCTAACTTATCTGTAGAAAAAAAGACCAACCATGACCAGATTTAACTCTTTGACTTAACATTCAATGTAAACATAAAGTAAACTCCAGCTCTTTGTGACAGTGAGTACAACTGAAAAATCATTAGATAAAACTGTAAAACTATTGAAATTTCAAAATATTATACTACTGTAAATCACTTTTTATTTGCGAGAACTTAATTTTCGCGTAATTACGCGAGACAGTGTGCTCGTGAAAATTTAATTCTCGCGTATAATAGTATTCCTTAAGATTATATAGAGCATTAGCCACAATTCGTGAAAATTTTGTCTCGCTAATCAAGAGACAATGACTGTCTCGCGAAAAAAAGGTGTTGCGAAAATTTAGTGATCTACAGTATATATGTGAAAATATCCCAATTTCAAAGTCTTCACTTCCATTACCATCATTGTACATTTTCAAAGTGATGTTCAGACACACTTAAAAAAACTATTTGACAACTGCCTAACATTTCAGCTTTAAGTAATGTCTACCACCTTGATCCACCTTCAATCAACTTGGTGCATTAAATATTTTTACTGACAAAATGCACACTAACATGAATGCATCACTTAGACCTATAGAATAAAATATATGAAGTATACAGGTAAAATAATGTGAATTCTTTGTGTTTCCATTCATTAAGTCTGCAGGTATTATCATGATACTTCTGTAGACAATCAGTCATATACCTTACAGGAGAGGAGAAAATTACAGCGGAACAGACTGGGATTTCAACCCGAGCCCCCTGAATCTCTGGTCAGGTGCTCTACCATCTGAGCTATCTGGCCACCAGCAATCGAACCCGGCTGACCACCACATACCAAACATTTTGAACTTCGAGAGCTCATGATATATTAGTGGACAATTCACATTGATTCATATGTATTACAAGTAATGTAAGGAGAATTTTTGTGGATCCAGATTGACTGACCTAAGATGACAAGGCTTACCTTTGAGATTCAGACTTGTTTCCTCCTCAATCAAACTGTAACTTGTCACCTCTGGGGTGAATTCCCAGATTTTGGTCCCCGTTTTCCTAAAGCTTACTTCTTTTTTGAATGACGTATGAGGACTTGTGATTAATCGGGTTCCCGAGTTAGAAGACTTTTCCCTCTCCATTGACCTCAAGTCCGAGGACCTTAAGTCCGAGGGAGTCCTTTTGACGACAGGTTCAAACTGAGTCATGATTTTCACTTTAATTGAATTATTACATAAGTTCAATATGTAGCCAGAAAAAAAATTCCCTGAATAATTAGGACTAATGTGTAACCCAGAATGGAAAACAATGCACTTCCTTTTCACATCTTGATGGAAAACTTCCAAAGACTTTACTAGAATTGCACACAAGATTGTAGCACCTTAAATTCCCACAGCTATTAATTGAATGCCCAATAATAGCTCGATAGTCATTTAGTCAAGTCTATCTGCTTATCACCTCACAGAACATCAGATGTAAACATTTAAAACACGATAGATCAAATTTAACACCTCATCACCAGTGATCCCGTTACAAAAGATAGAATCGAACAATCGTATCATCCACTCTTATTCACAAAGTCAACCTAACCAAATGCCAAGTTCTAAAGCCATAAAAATTTTATCATAAGACACTTCCAAACAGAGTGCTTCTGAATTCCGAATGGTTTTACAAATGGTATGCCTCATATTTGTTATCAACTTTTAGGAGACCTTTAAACATGTCACCAAGTAATTTTTCACTTTTTTGTTCATGCAAAAGGAATTACAATCAATAAAATTTTCTTTTCATATAGACAGTTTATATCATTTATAATCCTATGAAATTATTTTTCCAGCAGGGGTAATTCACAAATTTGTTTAAGACTAAATAATGCAATCTGAACACCTTTTGGCATTAACAGGTGGGCATAATATATTTATACCTTAGAATCATCAAGTTGTTACTGGATAGAATGGGATTTAGAGATAATGGGATTACAAAATTACAAGTGTGATCTTTTATGTAGAATTTGTTTCTTAGTCCCTATGAAAATACATTTTTTGTCAGTATTTTTCTTTTTAAAACCTCACTGTTATTTTAGTTAAGGATTAATATTTTTATAGATTATCTCTCTTCTCCATCCTCTTGAAAAGAAAATGACCTCTTGATCCCATGGTATACACTAATTGCTCTTTGTCTGTTTTATAAAATCTTGATATCAATAGACGCATACAAACCTGGTTATTTTGAACTCATACCTGGGATTAAACTGTGAGAACTCCAAAGAACCAAGATAATGAGGTAAAAAAATAAAAAAGGTGACTGGAATTACCAAATCATTTCAAGCATGCCCATGGTATGTGAGATACTGGTGTCTGAGATGACAAAGTTTAGATGTTTTTTATCTTTCAAAATTACATCGAATTGTGCACTGCTTTCAACTGATTATAGAGAATTTAATTAACCACTAAAATATCCCCACTCATAAACATTCTAATCTACTCAAAACCTAAAAACCAAAGAAAAAACACCATCCACATTTCAGTGGATATATTATACATCATTCATAATTTGTTAGTTTTTTTCTATATTAGTTTTCAATCTTGAGAAATAATTTTTGCCAAGCATTCTTCCAATATATAAAATAATAAAATCATGAGATAAATTTACTTTTGCAATAAGATGATCTAACAATTTTACACAAAATAGAGCAAACTCAAACTTCAAAATCTTGAGCACTAATATCTCTTGTACCACGGATATATTGCAGTAATTTGGAAGTTCAAACCTCCTATTTACAGTGGACCTTCAGATATCCGGACACCAGATATCCGGATGCTTCAGTATCCGGACGATTTTTCATTGGAACGAAATTTTTAAATGTTATTCTGATTCAGATATCCGGATGCTTCACATATCCGGACAAATTGACTGGGAACCAAAGCGTCCGGATAAATGAGGGTCCACTGTATATCTAAATATTTTACCCTAGACATCTTGAATCCTGGGATATTTTAAAGTTTGAGATACTGTAAAATAACATATTTTCGTTGGGGGTCAAATTTTCATCGTGTGAGAAAAAAAACTCTTGGTTCGTGTGAATTTAATTTCGAGGATGAAGAATTGTTGAGTAGTTATATGCATGTAACATTTTACATTTCGTGGTGGACATAAATTTTTGGGTCTCTTCATATCTCGAAATCAATGAAAATTAACCCCCTATGAAAATTTGTGATTTCACAGTAACATGGTTTGACTGTAATCTTAAATGAAATAAATAGACTTTGCACTTCTCTAATCTGATGCCCCCTCCCCCCTTTCTAAATCTACCAGTGGCTGCCTACCTGCTTCAATGATGGCTGGAGATTTCAGAGGGAGTTCTTGTGCAGAATCTGAAATTAAAAAAAAATGTTTTCATATATTTTTATATATGCAAAATGGAACATGAATCAATCAAATAGAAATAAATATTTATTAATAACTTATTATATTTGTATACCAAATGAAATGAAGAAAACATGGAAATAATTTTTGAAACAAGTCTGGAAATGAGTAAATACATGTATTCAAAATTATATATGGTATAAATAAAAACAAAAACTTTACAAATATCATCATTAATTCTATAAATAGAAAAATAAGTGTGAATGAAAAAAGAAAACACAGAAAAGCAACATTACTAAAACCATTTCAATTTACCAACCTGCCATGATAAAACAGGGATAAAATAAACAACTCAAGAACATAAGAAATACTAACTTATAGTAAAACACACATATCAAGTAAATGAAAACCCATAAACTGAAGAAAATGAACAAAGAAAAATTAAATACTAACAATAAAATTGTTTCACAAAACCACTCTGAACATAATTAAAATCAAAAGCAATCTCACACATGATCAGTGGCCTAAAAATTCCTTTGTCTCTGTAAGTTCCCAACGAAATAAATATGAAGCACTATATCATATTTCTGTTTTTATTCAATGAAATCTTTAATATAAAATTTAGGATCTAATATTTGCTCCTAAAAATTTGATTAAAAATCTAGTCAAGATTTCATTTTAATATACATGTAATCCAGGAAGTATTTGTACTTTTCATCACATGCTTAATTAAATCTCTCTATTTCTCTCTCTCTCTCTCTCAGGAAAATTTAAAAAGAACAAAGGAACTTTATCATTTGTAAAATATACAATTATGTAAACAAAATTCTTTTTTTTTACTCACAAACTGAGGCTGGAACAAATTCCATGTCTAAATATTACACCCTATGTTCTGGAAATGCCATACTTTATAACTTTCATACTCATAGCTTGACTCAGTTAGTATATGGACCACTCAATTAATTTTTGGTTTCTGGTTAAAAGGTCTTATTTTATCCAAATCAAAATAAAACAGTCGTTTGAAACAAAATATCAATAATCAAATCTATTTAAAAAATATCAATATTTTCATTTCAATAACAATTTAGATCTAGCAGAGCTGTTGGATTCTTTTATTAAATTTCTTTGTTTTTTCAGTATTACTTAACATGGCATGAATCAGCTTGTATAGAATACACATTCAAACAGAAGCTTGTATTCAGCTTTCATTAAAACACTAAAAACTGACAAATCTATAGTAAACTTAGCTACTTATTGATATAAGGTGTATAAAATGTTTCAAGTGTTGTAAGAACACAAAGGTTGAAAAAACGAGTTGTTTGTTTACTTTGGCCTCAATTATCCATTCTCAAAAGAAAAATTCCCCCTTAGTCATCACTAATCAATATTTTAATTAATATTATAAGACAATCTACATACACAGGGATATATAACATTGTAAGGAAAATCTTTAGTGGAGTCTCCTATGGTTAAGAATTTAAATTCCTATCCCGCGGTTTTTGGATCGGCTATAAACTGCGATGGATTTACAGATACCCTGTCTGTACTAACCACTTCCTCTCCCAGGGCACACAGAAATGTCATGTGGGGGTAATCAATTTCTTTTTCAATAAAGACCGGTCAATATTTAAAGACTGCTTAGGGTATTTGGATACTTTTAAATCTCATTAAATCTGACTTTTAATATAAAGTTCCCTTTTCCCTACCACAGACATTGATAACATATTGCATAACTTAGTAAAATGTAATCTTTTTTGGAAAGTTGACATTTTGAAATTTGATCTTTAATTAGAGAACTATTTCATGTTGACTAAATCACATTATTATCAAGAAATTTATCAGCTTCATACCCTTATAAAGCTATGTGTGACCTAGAAATTCTCCAATCCATTCCAAGTTCCATTCTCAAAAGGCATACTCTAAAACCTGGCCTGGCCCCTTTGGCCTGGCCTGGCCTCTAAGTTGGCCTGGCCTCTATTTTGGCCTCTAATTTGGCTTCAAACCAAATTTTGGCCTGGCCTCAAATTTGGCCTCTGTAAAAATTTTTGGCCTCAATTTTGGCCTCACTCAAAAATAATTTCTTTTTCAGAATTTGATTGATTTGATTGATTTTTTTATTGGTTTCATTTTTTTCAAAGATTAAGCAGGTAAATAACATATTTCTGTTGATATGTAAATGTGAACATTAAAAGTAATCATGTACTACCACCAATATCTTTTATTTTTTTGATTATCAATCGGTCAGTGTATTTAGGTGTATTTCATTTTAAGATTTGATGACCGGTATTTCATACTGACACACTACCGACACTCTTGCTTAATTATTTAGGGGGGAAAAAGTATCAGCATTTATTTTGTGTTTTCCATATTGTACACATTGAAAAAATCTCTAGTAACAATTCATGTGAGATGTTTGAAAAATTCCACTTGTTAAGTGATGAATCATCACCTTTTACACACTGTAGAGTCTTGTGTTTCTGTTAATATGCCTGCATAATCTTAAATGTGATATATGAATACAGGCACCGAAGAATTTTTAAATACCCGGTAAATATACTACCACATACAAATGCAGTTACCAAAATATTTATATTATACTGATTTTATTACTCTGTTAAAAATTCATATGTACTTTAATCTCAGAACTGTTGGTATTTAAAAAATTGATATAAATAACATTTATCAGATAATTTGTAACTTTCTGTTCCTGTGCGGTTACACTGTAATTGGATATCTAATGATAAAAATTTCTGCAGCATGGTTCTTGACAGGGAGTTAAGGTTGAAGTTAATCAGTAATGAAATGTATATGTGCATAGGCTGTTAAGCCACCCATGATTTGTAAAGAATTTCCTGATACAACTTTCACTACCTACAATTATCAAAACAAAAGTTGAGTTTGATTATAGTTTATTAACATTTATGCTGTAAAACAATTGAATCCTATCAACCACACCATTAGAACCTTATCATATTGAATGTGGCCAATTACTTGCATATCATAGTATTGACACTTTTTCTATCAGTTTGTAAAAGTAGTCCACGTCATCAAAAAGATTTTTTTTTATTCTGAATAGAGACATTTTTAAAAAAAACTTGTATCAAGTAATACTTAAAATAGCAAATTTTAAATTCTATTTAGTTCTTAGGTAATTACTACCCATCTGCATTTCTTTGTTGTCTTGATAATTAAAATTGATGTTTCTGAATGTTTTACTCTGTAAAAATCACCAATCCTACCATGGAAAAAAAAATTAAAGGCACATTTACTAAATCATTAAGATAGTATCTTATTGAAAGTAAAACTATATGCACTGTGTTATAGTCTTCAGAATTGCAACTGATCAATAGGAAATCAATAAAAATAAATCAGATTGGAAGTAGTGTTATGATTATTTTAATGTTCACATTTACATATCAACAGAAATATGTTATTTACCTGCTTAATCTTTGAAAAAATTAAACCAATAAAAAATCAATCAAATCAATCAAATTCTGAAAAAGAAATTATTTTTGAGTGAGGCCAAAATTGAGGCCAAAAATTTTTACAGAGGCCAAATTTGAGGCCAGGCCAACTTTTGAGGCCAGGCCAAAATTTGGTTTGAAGCCAAATTAGAGGCCAAAATAGAGGCCAGGCCAACTTAGAGGCCAGGCCAGGCCAAAGGGGCCAGGCCAGGTTTTAGAGTATGCCTTCTCAAAATAAAAGAACAAGACACTTCTAATCAAATAAATAACAACATCAAAATCTCTGAAAAATATAAACATACAGAAAGAAAATCAAAAATAGTGATGAATATCATATAGCTGAATGCCCCTTTACATACATGTACTTGGATATAATATTCAGACCTCGGGTTGATTTCTGAAAGTCTTAAAAGTCTTTTTCAGTGTACAACTTCAGGGATGTCTTGATTGGCTTGTAAAACAAACAAAAGGCACACACTCCTAAATCTCTACATGATCTCTCAAGCAGATGCCTATCTTTCTTAGATGTATAATGTGGCCCCTCTTAAACTATAAAGATCTCAAGGAGATTTCTGGGAGATCACACCATTATGGGTGGTTGTTGAAGGAGCTGTGAGAGATCTAGTTTTGAGAGTTCTACAATGATCCAATCTCACTATTCTCTGTGAAATAAAAGGAGGTTTTCACATCTAAACAAATTAATTCCTGGCATGCATGCAAGAAAAAGAGAAAAATTAACCTTGAGATGGACTCTGAAACATAGAAATCAAAGTAAAAAAAAAAAATCCACGCCTGAAGGGGTTACCAATAAGTTGATCCTTTGAGAAATGGTATGACTTATGTTGACTGGATTGGGTCTGTTCAAGATTGAGAGCTAAATAGAAATAAAATCAGTGGAGTCATTGTTGACTTTACATCTGGAGGAAAATAAAAAAATTCATTTAATTTTTTTTTTCGACTGGTCTTCCAAAATTCAAATGTCATAAATTCAACATACACTTTGCAGTAATAATATCTCTTAGGAACCCTGCCTCATTCCTTGGCTTCTGTATGCCTTTGTCTGGGGGGATTTTAACAGGTGTTTTAACCTGTATGCTGGCATGATGAAATATCCCAGGTTCATTTTTTGGAGTATCCTCTGATCTCTCAGCTGGCAGAAGGGACCCAGTCTTTTTTGTTTCCACCGATTTCTTCTCAGTTAGTGGTCTCCTTTTTTCCCTGCCTTGGACAATTCTAAGTCGCCTTTCAAACACATCTTTTTTCTCTCTGAAGTCTTTCTCAGCCCCAACAGATTGAAATGGAATGCTAGAATTCAGAATTTGTATGGAGTTTTTCTGACCATTTTCCAGTGTACTCATTGCATCAGACACTGCAGATGACTTTGGATTTCTGCTGTGGGCTGTCTTAGCAAGTTCTCCATTTATATTCCTTTTGGGAAACACCACATTTTCCTCCATGGAAACATCTAGAATCTGATTTTCATAATTAAAATTTTTTTCTTCTGGTTGCAAATTATTGCCTTTTTTACCAATATTGCTGACTTCTGGCAAAACAGTCATCTTTGTTTTTAATGTATTTTTCAAAAATGAAGGCTCACTGTATGCTTTTTTGCCATTGGATAAATCTTCTTGTTGGTGTGTTAGTTCATTACTTGTTCTGTGAATATAAGCTTCTTCAAAATGAGAGTCAAGAGCTGGTTTATTTTTCTCCTTCCATGGCTCA
Source organism: Saccostrea glomerata (assembly GCA_003671525.1). Lineage (NCBI taxonomy): Eukaryota > Metazoa > Mollusca > Bivalvia > Ostreida > Ostreidae > Saccostrea > Saccostrea glomerata. Next base: position 532,953 of record PRKT01000029.1, read on the forward strand.
TCACCGATGCCTACAACATTCTGACTAATAATTTCACCTAAAAAATTATCATCAACAAGAGCATTGTTCTGTTTATTTCCCTTGTTGAGGACCTGATCTTCATCATGAAGTGTATCATTCTGTTCAATGCCCCCAAGAATGGCCTCTTCTTGGTCACTTCTTTTATCAATAACTTTGTCATCATAACCCACATAGATATTGTTTTCTTCATTACAACATCCTTTAAAGTTAAGTTCATTTTCCCCATCTAAGGCCTCTTCTTTTAGACATACAACATTCTGTTTATTTGCTTTCTCAGAAGAGTCCAGTGAAACATCCCTAGTTTTTCCCTTGTGTTCATCTTCATTTCTGTGTCCTGTTAAAATATGACTGGCGGCAGATGTGACTGGATTTTGTTTTTCTAATCTATCTGATGAGCTCGGATTTATCTCTTTGACTTCAGGAATATTTAATTCATGTTCAGTTATTGGAAACAGATGGGGCTGACTTTTAAGTTTCACTCCTACAATTTCTTGTACATCTCAAATACTTTTATGTGCAACAACAGACATATTGATATCCAGTGATTACATGTTCACATGTTGCTTGGGCAAAAAATGTTTGAATTAAGAAATAAATTAATACATGTACATGCATTTCTTCTGAACAACAATTTTCTTGTATATTCTTTCATTTTTTTTCAAAACAATTTCACCCCATGTTAATTTCCCCCAGACACAATTGTTTATAAAGAAAGATAACTCTTTCCTTTCACATTTTGTCCCATAAAAAATAAAACTTGAGCAAATTTTGCCTAGCATCCAGTTCCTTAAATTAATGACAATAATTTGAAATTCTCAGATACAGCTACATACACATATCTATATAAAACATGGGTATATACAACTCACCTTAAATTAATGAGCATAATAGAAATTCTAATATAGAACTACCTATCTATAAACATGTATATATTAATATCTATATCAGCATATACTCACCTGTTGGTTTTTCACTCTCCAATCCTGAATCAGGGGAAACTGGCCTTACTTGCTTCTTAACTCTACAACAAGTACAAACAAACTTATCAAATCATTTTTTTTCCTTGCAAGAAAAAAATTTGGCACTTTGAACAAATGATTGGCATAAAAATTAAAGGAACTCCTACCTTTCTTTCTTTTTAGCCTGTAATTAAAAAAATAAGCATGGTTTATTTATGTAAAAATAAATATTGCTTATTAAGCTAATTAATTGAGACCTTTTTTAACCTTCTATGAATATAAATCCATCATCCAGAAAAAGTTTAAATACATCTTTAAATATTTAATTTAAAAAAATATTTTTCAAACTTATTAATTACCTCCTTTTTCTTAGGTGGGCTCCAGAAGTCTGTGCCATGTTTGTCTGATTTTTTCACAGTAAATTTCTCAGGCTCCTACAAATGTCATTACAGCAGAGAATAACAAAAATAAATCAAAGAAGTTAGACTTGTTGTCAGAGGGGTGTGTTCTTACTATCAAAGATTTGTATTTTTAAAAAAAATGGAAATAAACAAAATTAGACAACCCTTAAAGCCCAACAGTAAAATTGAGTGATTTTGATTCAAATATTGATCAAAGTTCTATTCGAGATTATCAAATGCTGTGGACTCATTACTTGTATGGCATTCATTTTTGGGGGATTCTGTAGGTACCATTAACCAAAACATTTACTGTCTAAAAGAATAATAAATCTGTGAACTATATCCTCATTAACAAGAAAGTTGCTGACCAAATTACATCTCCAATTTCAATTTTTAGCAATCCAAGACCCCATAAATCAAATGACTCCACGGTATTCAGTGACTGCACACATCTTTCAAATCATTTAGGTTCAGAAAGTACAAGAAAAAGCTAAATAAAAGACCCTAGTATTCATTATTGCCTAGAATTGCAATATCTAGATATTTGTAACATGCTACCAATTACCATTGATACCAATTTCCCAAACACCTCTCACCCACCCCCATACACACACCACCATCATATCCAACAAGACAACAGTTAAGAATAGTATTATTGTGGTATATAGGTAGTCTACCTTCCAGTTTCCTTCGTGATGCTTGAATTCCTGGAATTCTGTGAGTTTCTTTTCACTCTTTTTGACCTGGAAGCCACTTCCTTTAGGTAGGTCATAGTGCCTCTCGGAACTGAATGGGGAATGTGAATCAATCTGACGACTCTTTTTATGCTTTATCTTGAATGGTGGTGGAGCTGAAAAATAGGTTTTGAAAAGTATATACACCATCATGTATCATTTCTACATATAAATATTAATACTAATTTTAAAAATGTACTAACAAAATGCTTTCTATTCTTGAAAAGAACAAGAGGCCCATGGGCCACATCGCTCACCTGAGTAACTTGGGTGATGCAGATCTTTATCAGATTCCCCCTCTTGCTATCATGCCCAACAACCCCTTCCCTTTTTTTATTTTAAAACTTTAGAATCTACACTACCCAAGGATGCTTCCACATAAGTTTCAGCTTTCCTGGCCCAGTGGTTCTTGAGAAGAAGATTTTTAAAGATTTGTTCTATATATTTCTATGTAAATCTTGGATTCCCTATTGTGGTCCTGCCCTACCCCCCGGGGTCATGATTTTAACAATTTAATATCTACACTACCCAAGGATGCTCCCACATAGGTTTCAGCTTTCCTGGCCCAGTGGTTCTTGAGAAGAAGATTTTTAAAGATTAATGTTCTATATATTACTATGTAAAACTTGGATTCCCTATTGTGGCCCCGCCCTACCCCCAGGGGTCATGATTCTAACAATTTAATATCTACACTACCTAAGGATGCTCCCACATAAGTTTCAGCTTTCCTGGCCCAGTGGATCTGGAGAAGAAGATTTTTAAAGATTTGTTTTATATATTTCTATGTAAAACTTGGATTCCCTGTTGTGGCCCCGCCCTACCCCCGGGGGTCATGATTTTTACAATTTAATATCTACACTACCCAAGGATGCTCCCACATAAGTTTCAGCTTTCCTGGCCCAGTGGTTCTTAAGAAGAAGATTTTTAAAGATTTGTTCTATATATTTCTATGTAAAACTTGGATTCCCTATTGTGGCCCGCCCTACCCCCGGGGGTCATGATTTTAACAAATAATATCTACACTACCCAAGGATCCTCTACAGAAGTTTCAGCTTTCCTGGCCCAGTGGTTCTTGAGAAGAAGATTTTTTAGTGACCCAACCTTTTTTTTGTTTTTTCTTGATTATCTCCCCTTGTAAGGGGACTTGGCCCTTCATTTTAACAATTTAAACTCCCCTTCACCCAAGGATGCTTTGTACAAAGTTTGGTTAAAATTGGCCTATTGGTTCTTGAGAAGAAGTTGAAAATGTGAAAAGTTTACAGGCGGACGGACGGACGGACAGCTAGACGGACAGATGACGGACAAAATGTGATCAGAAAAGCTCACTTGAGCCTTCGGCTCAGGTGAGCTAACAAGAGGCCCAGGGGCCACAGCGCTCACCTGAGCACATCGGGCTTGAATTTACTCCCCCCACCCTTCCAGGCGTTCATCATTTGAACTAACTAGAATCTACACTACCTGAGGATGATTCCATATAAATACCCCGGGTATCACTAATCATAGCTTTGAAGTACTTGAAAAGAAGATTTTAAAAGGATTCCCTATATATCCCTATGTAAAACTTGGGTCGGCCATTTTGGCCCCACCCTATCCCCAGGGCCGGGGGTCATGATTTGAAAAACTTGAATCTACAATACCTGAGGATGATTCCACATGAGTTTCATCTTTCCTGGCCCAGTGGTTCTGGAGAAGATTTTTCAAGATTTTTCCTATATATTCCCATGTAAAACTTGGGTCGGCCATTTTGGCCCCATCCTTGCCCCGGGGGTCTTGATTTGAACAACCTTGAATCTACACTACCTAAGGATGATTCCACATGAGTTTCATCTTTCCTGGCCCAGTGGTTCTGGAGAAGAAGATTTTTAAAGATTTTTCCTAAATATTCCTATGTAAAACTTGGGTCGGCCATTTTGGCCCCATCCTTGCCCCAGGGGTCATGATTTGAACAAACTT
>PRKT01000029.1:538408-563380 GCA_003671525.1 Saccostrea glomerata
CACTACCTGAGGATGCTTCCACATGAGTTTCATCTTTCCTGGCCCAGCGGTTCTGGAGAAGAAGATTTTTTAAAAATGCCATAAATTTTTAACAAATTCATGATTATCTCCCCTTGGAAAAGGGCGTGGCCCTTCATTTGAAAAACTTGAATCCCCTTCACCCAAGGATACTTTGTGCCAAGTTTGGTTGAAATTGGCCCAGTGGTTCTTGAGAAGAAGATGAAAATGTGAAAAGTTTACAACGACGACAACAATGACAACGACGGACAAATTTTGATCAGAAAAGCTCACTTGAGCCTTCGGCTCAGGTGAGCTAAAAAGCGTACAAAGAAATATATAACTATGTATTGAGAATTGCAAAGTATCATATTATACCTAAGTTTCATTTTAAAAAAATACATAAAAAGCATTAAATATGAATTAAAATTTATGTTAGAAAACATACATAGAGACACAGCATGCAAAGATTCAAGTCAGGACTGTCAGGTATGAAATCAGTATCTTAGATGTAGTGATGAAGGTACAGTGTTTGGGGTAGAAATTGAGGAATTATTTCAAAGATTTGTTCATTATATCATTTGTGTATTATGTGCCCCCAGTTTCCAAAGAGAGAACTGTGATATTCATTCACTTGTGTAAGTATTCTTTTTTGTTAAAACTGTTCACTTTTTGAAAGATTGAAAATTGAATAACAAATTTTAACTTTCAGATAACCAATGAAGCCAAAGATAATTCCAGCATTATTTTTCTCCACAATCTTGTCTGTGAACAGCTTTAACATAAATGTGTTAAACAACTGTGTGCTGGGTACAACAATCTATTACTTGGACTTCTACTTGGAGAACTGCATTCTACAAATCAAAACATGTACAAAATAAGAACAAGCTATAATCGTCGTTTGAATAAGTTGATCCTGTAAACAATTTGGAATGCTTCTCAAGAGTGGCTGAAAGAATATTTTAACATTTAAACACAACTACATGTACATAAACAAATGCCTTCTAGAGAAAGTCAACTATTGTAGGCATGTAATAGCTATAAAATCTACTGGTAAATAAAAAAATATATAACTACTCTACATGACAATTATATGATTAACAAATCATGTCAAATTCAACTACAAATCATGGGAGATTCTTTTTATCCCATGTTTAATACATGTACTTCACAACTAATGTTTAACAGTGTTTTTACTCCACTTTATTTCACTTCATCACGCAAATGCAAAAATCATTGCGACGTCATAACTGCACTTAAAGTGTGGGATATCAAAAAAATATCCAATGAGTCATATCCACAGGATAAAGGGGTAAACATGGGATAAATAAGTATATTGACCTCTGAATACAAGAAAAGTGGATTCTTACAGAAACTAAAACAGTGTATAAAAAAGTGTTAGCTATAAAATATGATAACCTGGCCTTTATATGATATGGTTGCCTTTATACATTTAAAATCATTACACTGCATGATTAACAGTGATTGGCATAAACATTTTAATTTTAAGATTATTTCCCCTTTATACAGTGATTGACATTAATAATAGTTATAATTTTAATTAACCCACCTTTATACAATGGTTTCCTGCGCCGGCTGCTGTATGGGCTGTACGGACTACTCCCACTCTTATCACTTTTGTCTTCTCCTCTGTCTTGTTTATCTAATGATTTTAATAGAATCAGTGTAACATCAATTCAAGCATCTTCAATATTGTAAGACCTTATATAAGCTCAAACAGGTTGGGAATAAATACATTTGTAACTCATTCTAGATTGATACCAATTGGAAATTTTATTTTAACCTTTGAAACACATTTTCTGCAAGTTCGGATATAAAAGAAAATAGCTTTTTTAGTGTGCTTGTATCAAATTGATATATTTTAAAAACAATTAAAATGGCAATTCACTGTTCAAAAATACTAGTATTTAGAAATCCATTTATAACAAGATAAAAAGTGTAAACCAGTCATGGTCCTTGATTACAATTTGATGGATTCATTAAGTACTTACCAGATGAGTCCCCTGTTGAGTTTGGTGTTGTGCCCAGTCTCGAGTTAGGTGTTGTGCCCAGTCTCGAGTTAGGTGTTGTGCCCAGATTTGAGTTTGGTGTTGTACCCAGTTTACTTGACTTCTGAATGTCTATACCAGTGGTACCACTTTTGTAGGATTTATCTCTCTTCTTAGTGGAACTCTTCATTGCATTGTCATCTTCTCCTTCAGTAAAATGTGTTTTATATATTTACATGTGTTATAGCATTGTTTATCTCATTTAAACAATTCTTAGAGTGTAGTGTCTATGAATATGCAATAAAATGTCATTTATTTAACCACTCAGCGGTTTTTTCCTTATATAACTGGTACCGATAAACGGCAACGTTCCCAATGCCAAAAAACAATAATTTTCCCAAATCTCTGACTAAAAATTCCCAATTCAACTATGAAGCAAAAGATTACGACGACATCGTATTTCTTGTTAAAGGAAACATTGTACAAGTTGACTAATTGTTTCACTTCCGCTTAAATCGAAAGTAGAGAAAGTCGTAATTTGGCGGGAGCAGTGGTTTAGACAGCGTAGTGTCATACATTTTGACAAATTGAAAGCATGACAATAGGAAAACAAGGGACGCTGATATAAAAAACAATAAGTATTTGTTGTTTATTCTTTAAAACAAGCAGTAATAGGTAATTAAGTTGAAATAAACGCAAAATATGTTGCATTTGCATAAATAAAAGAAAATTCTCCTTCGTTTTTCTTCGATGCTATTTTTCCCAATTGAACCGGTACAGGACTCTTTCCCAATGGGTGGAAAAAAATCGCTGCCACTATACTATATATCTTATTTACCTTCGCTATCAGCATCATTATCAGTCTGATTCTGAACAGTATCCTCTATATCATGTTCACTCCTGACTGAACCACTGTCATCTCTATCTGAGTGTTCTGACTTCTGAACATGAACATCTAGCTGCTGGCTCCCCTGGTCTGTGGAGCTGTCGTTATAATCTTGTTTGCTTTTGGACTCCATACCAATGGCGATGTCTTCAGAACCTCTTGTTGTATGACTCTCTCCTCTGAATAAATTTTCATCTATTAATTCTTTGTTCAATGAAGTGGGGTCTGACCAAGGAGACATGGCATCCATGTTTTCTTCTCTTAACCTGCTAGAAGGACAAAATTTAAAAAACGCATTTTCATGAAACATTTTTGTAACATTAAAACTTTTCAGCTGCCTGTTTTTGATAACTTTGTAATAAGAAACAGTTGCTAGTGTTTTCCTCTGTTTTGTCTGCACTTCACATTAAATATAATATGATTTCTGGAATTCTATAAATAAACTGTAAATTTTATCTTATCCAGATGTTTGGTTTCAAAGAAACTGGAGGTTTACACAACATTCTGGATACAGTTATTTTAAGCATTGAATTTGTTGAAAGTGACTCAAAATTTACATCATGTTGAGCAAGATTTCAGAATACACAATATCTAGATTAGACAAGTTGCACTGTACAGAATACTGTAAGTCATTTTAATTCCAAGGTGTTATAATTTCATGATTTCTCAAGAAGTACCAAACGCATTGGTTTTAATTTCACGTTGCAAGAAATTAATTTCAATTTTGTATAAGCATTAAAACATGTTTAAAAATTAATGATATCATTCACAATGGGTTTAATTTTGTTAATAAATGATAAATCCCGAACATAGCGAAATTAAAACCATCACGCTATTTCAAAATCTATAGAATTTGTAGATGAAATAAGGGAGTTAACCTGTCCTTGTTTTTGTTGTGGCCTCTCTCCTGGTCATCTATCAGTGGTCCCTCCCTCATCATGGCCCACTGCTTCACGATCTCCTCCTGTGTCCCCACACTGTCCTCCTCCAGGTGCTCCCCCATAGATTGTTGACCATACTCTATAGAATTTATAATGATGAAATTAAATAAGTGCCTGAAAAACTTTTGACTCTCATGCAAATTTGGGTAAATGGCTCATTGCTTTTGTATTCAGGCGAACATTTTGCCTGATTCTGATGTCCAAGAAGGAGTAAAAAAGACTTTTCAACAATGCATTACATTTGATTTTGGCTAACACCCTCTCCCATGCACCCCCCTATCACACAAGGTGTAGTACGTGTATTCATTTTTATGCCCAGGGCAGGAAAAATAACCTAAACCTTGTCAAATACATGTATATTGTTTTCGAATGAAAAGCTTGAAGTTGTAGTCACAAATTACAAAAGATAGCTTGTGCTAATTCATATGTTTACTACTTTCAAATTAACTGTCTTAAGATTAGATTGATTATAAATATAGAGAGTCTGATACATCTTTGAAATTATAAGCTCAAGCAGGCCTAGTGTTAAGAGAGATTTTTGAAATACTGAATCACTGTTTAATATACTCAAGAAGACTAAACCAAAGTTTTCAGGAATTGTGTCCTACTCTAACATGACCTTGAATAGGACATTGGCTCTACAGCATTTCCATTTTCCCCAAGATAAGTTGTTAATACAAAAAAAGTCTTTGTGGGTATAAAAGAATATACCTCTGGCTAGAGACATGTTTATTGCCTTTTGTTTGAATACCCTTTCTGGCTTGGATTTCTCGAAAAAATCTTAAGTTAAATCTCAGACTTAAGTCTGAGTTTTTACTCAAATTTCTGAGAAAAATCTCAAATTTGAGAAAACTCAAAATATTGCATTTCTCGAAAAAACTTAAATTCTTTTTCTTACTCAAACTCAGACTAAACTTAAGTTACCTTCTTAGTAGACTTAAGTCCTTTAATAAAATCTCAAATATGCCGGTGAAAAACAGACGGCAGCGTCGTAGACGTCGGCATAGGCAGAGAGTCGCACACAACAGGCTTGTTGACCGTGAAAACCCTTTAGAATTAATGCCAGAGGAGGAGATTTTCAAAAGATACCGTTTTCGCCCGGCCACAATTTTGTTTATAGTAAATCTATTAAGACGATCCCTTGAGAGAGATACTCTGCGAAGCTGTGCCCTCACCCCCCTTCTGCAAGTTTTGGCCACGCTAAGATTTCTTGCCACAGGAGGTTTTTATTCCTTAGTGGCCGATACATTTGACAGCCTGTCCCCATCCACTGTGTGTAGGGCGGTTAAGGATGTGTGCCATGGTTTGTGTCAGGTGTCGAGACAATTTATAAGGATGCCGGCAAGAAACGCAGCTGATGAAGTTAAAAAGCAGTTCTATTCCATAGCAGGTAAACAACAAAACAAGGGAAGTAATCACAGAACAAATGGGTGCAAGTTAAAACGTACCATAAATCCTTCGAATCAATAAAACGTATTTTGATTTTACATGCTTTTTACACTTTGTTGCAACAGATACTTGAAAAAAAAAACAGAATGGAAAAGAAGTGGAATGATTCTTATTTACACCATCATGTACATATAATTGTTCCAAAACATTAATGGGAAAGGGGGATGGGCACCTGAAGTGGAACCCCCCCCCCTCTCAAACGTCACTACTGAATTTTAAGAAAGTTTAAGAACTTATAATTTCTCAAATACATTATATTTTCCCATTAGTCACACCCATATGTTTCAATTTTAGGATTATCTGAACTTAAAAAAAATACGCCATATATGGCTTTATTCAGGTGCTTGAGAGAGAGAAAGAGAGAGAGAGAGAGAGAGAGAGAGAGAGAGAGAGCAGAGGGATACTACTTCAATATCAAAATCATCAAACATACACAATTAAAGAACAGAAATAATTTAAAGCCAAAATAGCGGTTAAGTTCAAGATAGAAGATGGTTATTTTCCATTGTAAAGTTTAATTGTTTTTTTATGTGTTCATAGTTATTTATTTCATGGTCTTAGGTTTTCCAAATGTCATCGGTTGCGTAGATGGTACATACATCAAAATTCAGGCACCTTCAGAGAATGAGCCAGATTATTTGAATAGAAAAGGGTATCATTCTCTGAATGTACAGGTAATTTGTTATGATGAAGTATTAATTATTTGCAATGGCCATAAACTGTTCGTAAAATTAATTTTTTAAGAGACATTTTCTGAAATTCTATTCACAAAAAAAAAAAAATAAATAAAAAAAATAAAATAAAAAATCTCTATCTACTAATATATTCAGTTATTTGTATTATCAGATGATCTCCGATGGTAAATTCCGGATTTTGAACTGTGTGGCCAAGTGGCCTGGAAGTGTACATGACAGCCGAATTTTCCGAGACAGTCATATAAGCATTGCCTTTGAAAATGGTACTCCATTTGTCAAGTTTTGTTAATTTATTAGTTGAATTATTATTGTATTAAATCAATCCATGTTTATGAAAAGAAATCCCATTTTTCTACAGCAGTAAATTCTACATAATTCTATAAAAGCGTGATGCTACTGACATTAATTGCCTTGGATCACTACCTTTGGAAAATCATCGATTAGCACTTATTGCACTTTTATTGAGTTCCCTCAGAAATTAGAGTGCTATTTTTCCCAAAGTTTTATTAGAAAGGGGGGAGGGGGCACAAATATGAATGATATTGGTACTTTCAAGTATAATCTTAAACTCTTTTTTAATATTTAAGGACAGTATCCAGGACTACTCTTGGGGGACTCTGGTTACCCGTGCAAACCCCACCTTATTATGACACCATACCCTGTCCCTTCAAATGATGCAGAAGCAAGATTCAACAACGCTCACGCTAAAACCAGAGTTGTAATCGAGCAAACATTTGGCATTTTGAAGAAGAGGTTTGCGTGCCTCCATAGCGGCTTGAGAACAACTCCGGAAAAGGCATGCGATATTACTTTGGCATGTGCAGTTTTACACAACATTGGAATCGATCGTAATGACATACTGGATATTGATGATGGTGTATATGTCAACCAGGGGGATGTTAATCTTAATGTAAGGGATCAGTGGGACGGCAAAGATGTTAGAAATTACATATGCAGGTCTTTTTTTGCATAAAGTATTATGTAACAACTGTATCCCTTGTACAGTAATCATATACATAGACAACATTAACATTTGATTTTGTATAGAGTCTAGAAATCATCATAATCATAGATTAGCAAAGAAAACAGGGTTTGAATAGCATGTAAATGCAGATATGCATAATTTATTATGCCCATGTAATTAAAGACTCAAGGGCATATAGATTTTGCCCTGCTCATCCATCTGTCTGTCTATTTGTCTGCCAAAACTTTAACCTTTCTCATAATTTTTAATTGGTTGAAGCTGTGTTTTTCATATTTCATGTGTATTCCTTGTGAATGGGACCAATCTTTGAGTACCAACAAATTTGACCTATTGACCTAGATTTTGGAGTTTGGCCCACTTTATAAAAAATCTTGAACCTTTTTGTGCTGCTTAAAAATCACAGGTAATGATATACCAGAAATAAAAAAAAAAGTAGAAAGAAACACAAATAACTAATTATATAATGGTTTATTATATCATATTTGATATATACACTGTACTAGTACTTCATTGTCTTGTAATTATATTTTTTTATGGAAAAATAAGACAGTTAGTACACTATACTGAAACTGAATACGGTGAACTCAGTATTTACACCTTAATATACTGTAATACATTGTACTTTTTTTTTAAAATCATTGTAATGTGTAAAATAATTTTACAAAAATCCACATGGAAGCTGAACACATTTATCACAGAACTTTCACTTTGATGTAATGAAATAAAATATCACATGTACATATTAAAGAATTAATCAATATGTATAATTTCTGCAAGATGTAATTTTCTGTAAAATTTATTACAATATTCTTTTGACTTTAATATCTCAGGAAGAAAAAATTCTTTTTGTATTGCATAGGAAAAACTAGCAGGTATTGTTAATGAGTACATGTAGATGTATTAATTTGGCTAAAATGTGGGTTCAAAATATTTACATACAGTGGTTTGGATTTACACACAGGCATTAATGATAACTTTAACTAGGGCTAATTGTAACGGGAACCGTTACAGATGTTCCCCAAACGCTCCCCAACTCCCTTTTGTGATTCCCTGTAAGCTTCATTAAATGAGACAAACGCGATACATTTAAGATTTTAACAAAGTTTTCCCAGCATTAATCTATTTCAGCATTGCACGCATGCGCATTTGAATGCATGTGCGTAATGACCATATCATCTTGTCTACACTAATCATATATTCTAATATACTAAATATTACAGCATTTAATAAAAAAAATATGCTTAATCTAATGTATTTGTTATTTTACTCATTTCACGTGCACGCACGTGCATGCATGTGCATTATGACCATACCCTTTTGTAGGAGTCTATAATGTCTATCTATGTTCTGAATCCCATCCTGTTTGGTTGAAAAACAAGGGAGTTATAGCCATTTAAAGTTTAAGCCAATCAGATTGCAGCGCACGTGCATGCGCGTGATTTGATGAAAATTATTATATATCATATTGTAGGATATCCTAAAGCATGCCTATATTTTAAATTTCAAAGTATTTCGTCAAAAAACAAAAAAGATATTGAGAATTTTGTTTCAGCCAATCAGAGCGAAGCGCACGTTTATGCACGTGCAAGCATGTTCATGATGACCATACCTTCTTGTAGGAGTCCATTATGTCTGTCTATGTTCTAAATCCCATGCTGTTTGGTTGAAAAACAAGGGAGTTATAGCCATTCAAAGTTTTAGCCAATCAGATTGCAGCGCACGTGCATGCGCGTAATTTCATGACAATTTCTATATATCATATTGTATAACATCCTAAAGTATGCCTATATTTTAAATTTCACAGCATTTCGTCAAAAAACAGAAAAGATATTGAGATTTTTGTTTCAGCCAATCAGAGCGAAGCGCACGTGCATGCGCGTGAGTTCGTGCTAATTTGACAGTGTCACATTATCTACACTATTAATATATCTTTATATAATAAGTTTCAAATCATTTCATTAAAAAATGTAAAAGTTATAGCTATATTAAGTATACAAGTCATTTCACGTGTTGCACGCGCACGCACGTGCATGCGTATGCGCGCAAAATGACCTTCGTTCCGCACACCTACACTACACACCCATTAACCCTAAAAAGGTTTTAGGTCAGTTGGGTGAACAGTTTCTGAGAACACTTCCGGACAAAAAAGTACCGGAGAACAAATAAGAAAAAAAAGAATAATAATAATAATAATAATAAGAAACCGAGTAAAAACAATATGTTCCCAAACTCCGTTTGGGGAACATAATTAATATAACAATATCTGTTTCATATGATATGCTGCCATTGTCATTATTTCAAAATAACTTCAGTCTTCAATAGTTTATATTGTCATTTTTTTTTCTCAAATGAAAGTTTGTCATACATATGAATTAATAAATGCACCAGTTTTTAATAGCAACTATTATTTGTTCATTCTTATTTCAGAAAATAATTTAAATTTCATTAAATTTCTCAAATGTTTGGTACAACAATTCCAAATTTATAAATAATAACATATACATAAAAAATCTAGTCTTCAAACAAAGCACTGATACATGTATTAGTGCATATTTCAATTAAATAATTCACCTTTGAATTACATGAGGAGTTACATACCTCTCACAGCATATTTCAGATTTAGAATATGCTGCATTAATTAATATCTGAAAATTTGATTAAAGGCCATGGATGACATAGATTTATTAGAAATACAAATGTATCCAGTAATTATTGGCAAATTGAACCATTAAATTATCACTCAGCAGCAATAAATATTTAAAGTCAGGTACTTGTTCACTTGCAATTAGAATTAAATGTACAATAAAATTTTGAGTTCTTAATTGGAGTACATCAAGCAAATCATGTTTACTGTTGGCCAGAAAGAGGGACTGACAACTTCACCTTGCATGTAAAGCAAAAAAAATATTATAGTCTCGTTTCCTGCAAAATGAAATAATACATATAATTTCTGTAATTACAGTGTCAGAATGATAATATTCTGATTTATTCTTTTAAATCTAAAAAAAAAATTTAGGATCAGGTGCAAAAAAATTAGGGTAGGTTGGGTAGCAGCAAACAAGACTATTATTTTTTTCAGCCTTAACAAATGACAAACTAATATAATTAACTAAATTACATTTCAGAATCTTTTCCAGCGTGCAATTCTTTCATTTTCATTTTTACGTACATGGTATAGACTCGATAAAACTCAGCTTCTTCTTTAAACTTCTTGCTTTCCTGGATATATTTTTCTCTTTCTGCCCTCATTGTCATGATTTCATCCTCTTCCATAGTCTTCCTTCTTTTTGATGTCTTTGCCGAGGAGAATGAAGGAGGAAGCTCCAAATTTACAATACCTAGCTGGGTTGCATCATTCTGTATCTCGTAGATGGCTGATACACCTAAATTTAACAGAATTGAATAGCATATACAAGACGCCCATGGGCCACATCGCTCACCTGAGCACTATGGCTAGGAAAAAGCAGAAATTAATTTATTATTGAAAAGTTTAACCCCAAAGAGTCCCAACAATACCTTAAAGGAGAGAGGGTATGATTTGCACAAACTTGAATCTACACTACCTGAGAATGCTTCCATATAAATATGACCAATCATGGCTTTGCTTTTCTTGAGAAGAAGATTTTTTAAGAATTTTCCTATATATTTCTATGTAAAACTTTGATTGGCTATTGTGACCCTGCCCTTCTCTCGGGGGTCATGATTTGAACAAAATTGAATCTACACTACCTGAGAATGCTTCCCCATAAGTTTAATATTTACTGGCACAGTGGTTCTTGAGAGGAAGGATTTTAAAACATGCCACCAAATTTTCACTATTTCTGAATCATCTCCCTTTGAATGAGGGCATAGCCCTTCATTTGGACAAACTTGAATCCCCTTTACCCAAGAATGCCTTGTGGCAACTTTGGTTGAAAATTTTACAGACTGACAGACGTCCGGATGCCGAACAAAATGTGATCAGAAAAGCTAAATTTCATCTTTTATTGACAGAATGCATTTTTAAATCATTCTTTTTAGAGTTGAAAGGTTGCACAATAATATCATTGAGACATAAGGTAAGCCTTACCTGTACCACTTGCACTTGTTGACGGCATGCAGTCATTTGTCATGGTATGCATTTCCTCTGGTACAACTGTTAGAATTACTAAAAAAAAAATAACATGTTACAATGACACTATGTTTTTACAGTTTTAAAATAAAGTAGTAAATATGTATATAATCATGTAAATTAATGTTTTTATGGTTATAAATTAGTGCATTTATACATATATGTACTTCAACGATTAACACTGCACAGTATTTTAAAATCTACCGGGTACATTTATGATATTCTAGTGAAGTTAAAAATGAAATTTATTGTCTTTCGAATTAAAAAATATAAATCATCAGGGTATTTTTAGATACTACCAGTCCTATTATCTTGCTTTTCAAATATTTAAACAATAAATCCAATATGAACCTTCCTCCGTGTCATGTCCAGTGGACAGGCCACATAGGGTTGGCCTGTCTTCAAGGTGGCTTAGTAGCTCAGCTTCTACAGGGGTTGGGGAGGGAGGTTTGGGGCCCCCACCTGTAACTGGTCTTCTGATGGCATCAGACTTCTCTTTTGCTGTCATAAAACATTAAGTACACAATGTATATTTTATCATATTTTCCAGTCCACATGTTTCATTTACTGTAGTATATGTCAACTTAATTTTTTTTATTTTAGGCCACAGAAAAGCTTATTATATCAGTTATTTCTTTCATTCATGTTAAAATATTTCATCTAAAAAATACATGTCCAAAAATAATATAATATGTGAATATGTGCACATGACCAAGCCATCTTTTGCTTGCCCTTTTCTGACCTACTTGTAGCACAATTAATATTGGATTATACAAATGAATTTACTTCTATAAATGCATTTATGAAATCAAACAACTCCATCCCATAAGTTTTTAATTTTTTTGGTCATTTGAAGACATTTAAAACTTTATAATAATATGGTGTTATATGTATGATGTTGGATAAATCAATATATAGCCCTATGTATTTAAATAAAAATTACCTCTTTGCTTTATGTTGGCATATTGTTTCTTGATCTCTTCCACCGTGCGTTGAGTTGTATCAGAGTTTCTGAAATATTTAAAGATTTAAATGTAGTACTGCATGCTTGATCATAATTGATAAGTGCTGCATCAAATAATAATGTGAAACAATTAACAGTTGTTCTGACAACCAACAGTTTTTTTTATTTTCTGGGAATTTGTTTTTTTTACATGAAGTTTTAGACATTGCAAGGGGGCAAATATTTAATTTTATTACAATTAAAAAAAAAAGATGTTTTATAATTGTTTCCTCCTTATCTCTCAACACTTTTTGGCATTACATGTAACAGGAAACAAGTGAATTTATGCTTGTTCTCCCTAAAAATTATATTTGATGACCTTACCCCACCCCACCCCACTCCATTTTTTTTGGCTTGTAAAAATTTGTGTCATGACTCGATCGATCATGTTGATCAAATTGGAATTGTCATTTTCATACCGGATATATATTTATGATTCACTGCTGATTGGACACTGCATCTTTACTAAAGTCTGAAGATATTATTTATCTTTAGCTAAAGAACTGTAGAGCTAATCATGTACAGTCCTCTTAATTTGGCCCTGGTATTTGTCTTAGTATATAGAGTGAAAACACCACTGTTTGTAGCATGCCAACATGTTTGGTGAATCTATAAATAAATTGAATACATCGATGTGTGTATTTGATTTAATTTTCAAAACAAGTATACATGATTTGGAATTCCCCTTTCTAATTTTAGCAAACAGTAAGAGGGGTAACTTCGTGTTCTTTATCACGAGTCGTATTTAAGAAACTTCGAGTGATATAGATCTATTGATTATGAATATACATGTATACGATTGATATTCATACAGAAGTGCTGATACTTACGCATTCACCGCCCCTGCTACCTCCTCCCAAGCCCCCTCTTTGATTTTTACGTTTTTGACACCCCCCGGCCCCTTCATCTTCCCAAAAAGGCGGTCCTCGCGTTGACGGACCGCCTCAACCAAGACGATTTTTTCTTTTTCTGTCCAATTGGGCCGGCGGGGTGTCTTACACGTCTTCTCTTCCATTATTTTGGCGCTTTGTGGTGTTGCAGACGATGATTTACATTGGATACTATAACCGGAAGTAAAGAACAAGGCCGCTTATGCGACGTTGAAAAAAACTCAGTTGAGAAAAAAATAAACTTAGCTGAGATTTGCCTGAGTTTGTTTCGAGAAACGTGATTTGAGAAAAATCTTATCTGAGTTTTTTCTCAGAGTTTGAGATTGAACTTGAGTAAAAACTTAAGATTTTTTCGAGAAATCCAAGCCTGATCTGCAAGTGACAAAAACAAGGCAATACATTGGTGCAATCACCACCATCATATCAGCTAATGGAAGCATTTCAAAACTGATCAAAAGAGGTATAAACTGCAGTAATTGTGAGGTCTATAATGGTATTTATGCAGAGATTCTAATTACCGCTGGAGGACTTCTGATTAACTGACTGATAACCCCGGATGTCTACATTCAGCTTCTCTGTCACTTCTCCATCTTCCTCGGCGATGCTGTTTGAACCATTTTCATGCTCTAAATAAAATTTTGCATTTCAACATGAGTAAAAAAGAGTAAAATATGAATGCATTAGCCTATTTAAATTAATTGATTATTAATAAAGTTATCTATATAAATTATACAAATTTGTTGAAAATACAGTCACTACTCATGGCTATCTTTAATATATGGATATTTTTTTGCCCCCAAGTGCTTATTCTTAAATTTCTTTTTCTTCACAAATTATGGTCTTGCATTCAGTTTCTAGGGACAATCAATATAGTGGTAAGCAACTTTTAATACTGCCATCATATTCAAAATGACTTCATTAGGATTGATTGTATTTCACAGTGCGATGAATGGCCCAGATTAAGATTAATGAGACGACCATCCCCAGCTAACAACAGATCAATACCACTGATCAATGGCCCTGATCTATTACCTTGGATGAGATGTTTCAAAGCCAATTCTGGAAAGGCAAGTTTCCAGTTGGACGGATTTTTGTCGGGCCTTTCTCTGATTGGATGATCATGTTTATGGTAGGTAAATCCGCCACCAGTCTTCATGATGCGGTCAATGTGATAGCTTTAAAAATAAGGGAAAAGGGGTATAGGAAGCATATATATATTTAAAGACAAATAGTGGATGAAAAAAAAAAGCAGAAAATAATTATTAAGTCTAGAGTGCAACCACCAGAATATTGGGCAGCCAACCTCACAAATTTGTATTTTTCATTGACAATATCTAAACGGCATAAAATGTCAATACTTCACTTAAATAAGTCTGAATAATTCCCCATTCTACGACTGAATATCATGCTAGTTACTACATGTAAAAAAAATTATTAATTTTCTGATACATGATACATTCATACTAGACATCCAATTATGAAGCAAACACATGAAACCTCTCATAAAAGTATTTAATCAGAGGGTATTGAGAGAAATTTTGCAGTTTGTTCCAGTTCATTGCATTTTTCCATTTATAAGGGTATGAACCCTGAAATAATGATATTTTTTATTGAAAAAAAAATACAGTATAATTTTCCAAGCCATTTGTTTCTTTTCACTTTTTCCTTTTTTGTATTTACATATATATTATTAAAAAAGATAATAAAATGAAAGAGTTCCATCTGAATTGTCCACTCATTTTATTGACTTTGAAATCCATTCCAGTGGGGCAGAAGAAAGGCATTACACGCACTTTATGTTCTAGTCAAATACATTGAGGGACTCAATACAAGTCCAAGATTTCTATGAAATTAAAATCTACTGAAAACATCATATATATGCTTAATTGTAGGTACAATTCAAAATAAAGTTTACGTTACATTACTTACTGTGGAGCAGAGCTGCGTTCACAACCATAACACAGTCCTGACCTTCGACAGCCCATACAGAATCCTGGGAAGTTGTAAACCCTCTCCCGTTTGTCTGTCTGTGCATAGTAACGCTGTTGGACCAGGGCCTGATGAACAATCTGGAAGTATCTCTTAGGCTCTGCCAGCAGGTCATGATGAAGGAAGGACAGAGAAGGCACTCGCGGCAGCTGGTTTAAGCTTGTAAAAGAAATTACAGAAATGCTGTATACAGTATGCCACTTTTATTTCATTTTTTTAACAATTTTAATGTATATTTTAATATTGTCAGATTTTCTAAAATAGCTGAGAAATTTCCTGGTAAATTTGAAAATTGTTTTCCATTATTCAATTTTTTTTTTTGAAATAAAACTAAAACAAATACATAGCTTTAAATTTTGCTTGTTATGTTTCAAATTCAAAGCTTAGTGTATCCAAAATGGAAAAAAAAATAAAACTGTTATTATACCTCTCAGCAACAAATGCTACATCATTAACATCAAGTTCCTGTGAAAAAAAAAGAATTGCTTGAACAAACCCATGAATGAGATAGGATTACAAACAATAGAAAATACAATTATCACCATTACCATCAAAATATCAGAAAAAGAGAAATAAGGTGCAATATAATTAACACATTGAGAATTCCAAAAGGGGTAAGGCATACAATATTTTATAAATACCCACTTTTTCACAGTTTTACCTTACACATGAATCAAGGTCTCATGATCCAGACTTATAAGTGAAAAAAAGAACGTGAATGGTTATTTATAATACATGTAATTGGGTACACTTTTGCTGTAATTTTCAACTAATTTTGTATTTACATAAAAAAACATGATGCAAATGTATGCACTTCATCAGCTAATTTTTTTCCTGCAGACTCACTTCGTACGATACAATGGATTTTCTATCCTGGTGACAGCTAGCTAAGTTATAATGCCTCTATAAAGAATAAGTCACTAGATATATCTCATATCAAATTGATATTAAGATGAATAAATATAAGAATAAATCTGAAGCTCATTTTTTACAACTATACAATATGTTCCCGCAATTTGATATTATAGATTTAAAAAATAGCCTTCCTGTTCTTCAATTAGTCTACATATATACATGTATTTAATGCAAAATCTAGGACCTTAACAATACCAAGGGGCTGTGACTAAATTGCAAAAGCTGTGTTTACTAATGAGCATGGTTGCCGATTAAAACAAGAAATTAGTAGTTTTATGATTATCATATTTATTATTTCCATTACATAGAAAAATGATTTTATAATCTTTCTTATAGCAAACTCAGGAAGCACTGTAGCTTTATGGTTTTATATCTTAGTCTTTGACCATAATGCTAGAGATCCCATAATGCAAATAAAGTGCAATTAACTTATGGTGCAAGTTTTTCTGTGCAAGGCTAGGGCTGTATTTGAATTTAACCACTTTCCAGCATTGGATGTTCAACTACCGCTACCTTTCATTCCCTACTTCTATTCATATTTTTATAACCAACCTGTATACTTTTATCCACCTCCTAACCCTATAAACATGTACCGGGTAGTCATCTCTACAGATAGATAAACTTTCTTGTTGTAAAATTTCTGCCATCCAACAATAAATTCACAACAAGCAGATGTACATGTATTGGTCTGAAGATATGACTGTTAAAGATAAGGAGGTCGATAAAATGTACAGTTTGATTATAAAATATGTCTAGAATTAGGGAATGAAAGATAGTTAATTGACCAATGCTTGAAAGTGGAGAATGTCTCCCTAACATAAGCTGCAGAACTGTAGCTCTCTGCTTGAGAAAATTCAGACAGATAAAGCAGAGAGCTACAGATTTTATGTTTTTCCAGCTTTCAAATCCATAGAGGACTATTGACCATTGAAAGGTAAATGAAGTATAAAATTCAATAATTGGATCAAAATATATAATTAACTAGAACTGTCCAAACGGGACAAAATACCCCCGGCTGGGTTTTTCAAAGGTAAGTTTTTCCATAATAAAGATATGCATCAAACAAGAATCATACAATTCTTCACTACAGATTTTATGTTTTTCCAGATTTCAAATCCATAGAGGACTATTGACCATTGAAAGGTAAATAAAGTATAAAATTCAATAATTGGATCAAAATATATAATTAACTAGAACTGTCCAAACGGGACAAAATACCACCCGCTGGGTTTTTCAAAGGTAAGTTTTTCCATAATACAGATATGCATCAAACAAGAATCATACAATTCTTCTTTCAGTGACCTTGAACTTGCACAGATGACCTTGGGTCAAGATCTTGACACACCCTTAGGTCATGGGCAATCTTTGTGTGAAATGAGAACCTACCAAGTTTATCCATAGGAAAGATATGGACCGGACACAAATTATGAATATTTTCTTCCAGACTTCCAGTGACCTTGAACTTCCCCAAATGACCTTCAGTCAAGGTCAAGACACACCCTTGGGTCATGGGCAATCTTTGTGTGAAATGAGAACCTCCAAAGTTTATCCAAAAGAAAGATATGGACCAGACACGAATTATGAAATTTTTCTTCCAGTGACCTTGAACTTCCCCAAATGACATTTGGTCAAGGTCATGACACACCCTTAAGTCATGGGCAATCTTTGTGTGAAATGAGAACCTACGAAAAGTTGCAGAAAAAAACTTTCTGCACAGACAGACGGACAGCTAGACAGACAGATGGACAAGGTGATTCCTATATACCCCCCCAAACTTCGTTTGCGGGGGGTTTAATTATTGGATACCATTCTTAAAGCGCAAGAGATAATACCTGAAAGGAGCGATAAAAAAATTGATGGCATAGATAGAATGTTTTTACTATGCATGGATCTGTAGCTCTCTCCTTTATCTGTCTGAATTTTCTCATGCAAGTAGAGAACTACAGTTCTGCAGCTATCCAAAGTGTGCAGAAAATTTTGTGTCATAAATTGCACCTTATTTGCATTATGGGATCAGTAGTTTTATTGTCATATTAAATAGAATATAAAACCATAACGCTACAGTTGTGGAGCTACAAGCAACGTGAAGTGGTGCTTGTCACTGCCAGCTTATAAAAGTACACCCCAGCAAGAGAAAATATTGCATTTCACATTGATCCAAATATTTTTTTTTCTGCAGTTACCTCTTGATCCCCAATCTTTTACAAGTTTTTCTGTATGCCAATTGCCAAGGAAATTGATCACGCAAGCGTACTGCATTAACTTCTTGGAGATCAGTCTTACAACTGGGGGAGGGGGGTTGCAGAAAAAAAACTATCTTGTCAAGTTATTTCTTTCTTAGTAATTTGTTGCGGATTATGATAAATATCTTCCAAAGACGAATGAAACAAACACAAACACACAAACGAGAAATAAAAAAAAAAACACCTCTGACTCGGAGTCTACATTAGTGATTTTTTTTTAACATTTGTGATTCGAAAATGCAAATTTAGAATTATTTTCATAGTTAAAACAGCGAGGAATTACCTACTGCTGCCTCTTATTCATATATTAAGTTACTGAGATACCTGTTTAATGAAAATTTTAGACCTGAAAACTTTTCAAAGTTTCCCTCTGCGTGCCTAAGTCAAGCTAGCAGCCAATAAGCTAATTTGATGGTAGGCAACTGCGCTCGCCCCAACGGTCGCACCGTAGAACATATTAGTTAAAACAGCGAGGAATTACCTACTGCTGCCTCTTATTCATATATTAAGTTTTTGAAATACCTGTTTAATGAAAATTTTAGACCTGAAAACTTTTCAAAGTTTCCCTCTGCGTTTCAGAACCGGATAAACATATTTCTGCACGAAATGCCGGAGTCTACACGTGCAGTTTATATATTTCCGGTTAATATATTTCGTCTCCTTGTTGAACCCTTCTCACCATATGGCAGACTGACGGTTAAGTTTTTATTAAGCTGTTTAATTTGCACCAACGTAACTGATGATAAAATTTATATCTTGAAATTTAGAAAAATTTGGCCTAGCTGATTTTTGTGGTCACACAAGTAGGATTAATTGTCTGTTGATATGACAATATTGATACGTACCATATATATATATAATTATTTTATTGTTCGTGTCGTTGGTCATTTTTAGTGCTTTATATAATTATATGCATATATATCTACTGTATGTAGTTTCACTTTGGTCATTTTTTTTAAGAACTTAAAAAAACCTTTTAAACAGTTCATAATTTCCTCACCAATAACTGTTTTTTAATGATCAATTAAACGGTGAAATATATCTCTTTTAGGGGGTTTGGGGTTGGGGTGGTATTATTATAATGTATGGGCGTTGGTTAAATTGCAACAGTATTATAAACGTTCGTGAAAATTTCTTTAGTGCAAACGTCCTATTTAACAAATACTATTGATCAGTTAAACTGTTATTGATAAATCTAACCCAATTTCATTTTCTGTTGATAAAGTCCGGTCTAAACTTTTAATGTAACATATTTACAATTTCTTAATTTTTTTTTCTACATCTAGTACTAGTTTGTTAAGACATCTGCCTGCAAGGAAATTTAAACTTCAAGTCAAAAACAAGAAGGGTTGACTCGATATAAGTTTGATACAAGTTTACGTCTAAACTCTTGACTAGAGCATGATTTATTATTGTTTCTATGTGAAAATCCTGGTCACGGCACCAAATTTGTAACGGGAGAAAAGAAGGTGAATGTCTGTTAACCGTTTAGCATACGGTTTGCCAAAGTGCAGTGTAATTAGGTCACAAACCTGTGAAACAAAGGCTAATTATTAAATCAAAGTACACAAGTTCAAACAACGTTCGGAGTATTTTGCAAAATAAATTAAAGCTAAATGTCTAGTGGAATATAGCATTGAGGTTTTTCATTATGTTTTATATCAAACAGTGGACTTGCTGAATATCTTGGTAACTATGGTATTTTACAAATATCAAAGTGTCATGAAGTAAATCTGCAAAATTTCATATCCATTTCTCTGACTGATTTCAAGTTATAAGGTGTGACAGACAGGCGAGTGGTATGTTCCGCAAACGACATTAAAATGAAGCAGATGATTTTTTTACGTAGAACATCATAATTAAAAATTACCGAAACTCTTTAATTTAATTCTTATTTTATTTCTTTCTTCTTTTTTGTTTGATAACGAATACAACGAATGGTATTGCAAGAGTTATCTAATAACGCTGATTAAGAAATCTTTTCACCTTTTCCTCTCCGGGGCTCTGCTTTTTAGTTTTTAATTTTTTTTAAATGAAATTTAAAAAAAGATATTTACAGTCTTAAGAGCCCTTACTGTATTAAATCTTCGACATGTTTTATTAATAGGCCTATGTGGATGGGCATTTAACCGATTTGTTTAATAAAGCTTTTAGATTGTGTGGTTCATGCACAGAGCTTTGCAAACATTAAATATTAAATGATATATACAAACAAACAAATGGATAGAGGATTCATTTTAATGCCACTTTGTACCAATTTATACTGGCGTGTAACAATGTAGTTGAAGAGTTCATGATGAACTTGACACACTTTAGAAAGAGGGTGTTCTCCAGAGATATTCAAAGAATTATATTATGACTTACCTATCTTTAAATTGACTAAAGCATATTTCTATTATAAATAAAGAAAAAAGTTTTAACTGCCTTTTCTCACAAAGAAGATGGAAAACATTTTTCATTTATAACGATGTTTACTTTAGAAAAATTCCTTATAAAGATATTTGATTAATCATACGTTTCCACAATATAATCACCCTTTAAAAGCAATATAACCAAGGCTTATTTTGTAAATGAAAGTGAAATGAAATGACCTTCCCCCTTAGAAAATGATTAAAAACTTAAAACCCGGGGAGCTAGTACCTTGGGTTGGGGTGCGTGGCTTTGCATCCCGCTCGGGACCTCACGGCGGCCCCAGACCCCAGACCCCATGTCGTTTATCTTCGTAATAACAACGTGCCTGGTCTGTTTGTTAATTAACTTTTCATTTTATTTTTTCCAACACAATCCACTGTATAAAAAATAGTCATTACTAGATTGTTCATGTATATACTTACAAGAGAGAGAGAGAGAGAGAGTTTGTTCCTTTTGTTCCACTGAGTGTCAAATTTTTCTTTTTCACAATGTTTATATATAATTTTTTGAGTTTGATAAAAATGACTCAAGTGTGATATCACAAAGTGCACATTTAGAGGTTTTTCAGTAAATCTAGGAGTATATATAAATATTATATTTTTACCATAAAATTAAGAAAGGGGAGGGGGTATTTGATTCATCATAATTTATACTCACATTATGTAAATATGAAGCACTTATTTGGTTTTCTTTTTATGCAGAGAATTTTTTCAACATTTATGATGTAAAATGCTTCATTACATGATTTAAAGAGCTTTTTAAGTTCATTATTTGTAAGCAGAAAAAAACATTTTATAAACACCGGAATGTTACATGTATAAAAGACGAGTAATCAGAATTATCTACTCCAATGTACAAAGTACCTCAAGAGAGATTTTACATTCTTTCTTCGGGTACCTGTCTTTTTATGACGTATTTTCACAATAAAATAAAGTAACTACGCACACGGGATGGGTGTCCTCAAAATGGCCATCGAAAGATTAGATATGTTTATTATTAAGCTATCGAATTTTTGACATTTTGAGTGTGCTGTTCAATAAAATTTGACAGATAAATGCAATGTTAGATTGGGAGTCCCTGGGCTATAGTCAATGTATTCATGTGTTTACATTTCGCACCTGGCTACACGGCATTAATTTATCATATTTAAAAAAAATATGTATTGATCGATGATTCTGACTGTTGATGCAAGAGATTTGTTAGAAATCATCGTTAAAGGTAAGCATATCAAATGAAAGTAAATTTACAAAGTGCAGTTTTGTGTATAGACACAAACAGTGCTTTTCATTGACAACGCCTACGATGTATATTGAAACGAAAAGCTGACGACGACTCGATATTAAATACCGACATACTAATGATACTTATGGAAGAATGTATATCATCATTGTTAATTATTAACTACTTAAAGAGAATTCGCAAACGATTTGATCTGATACTGTATATGGTAATTGCTGCCAATCCATAATTTAATCAATTTCTAATCACATACTAGCACACAGTATATCCTTTGAATTCACCTAGAACAAGATAATCAACAGTTTATAGCACTCAGTGTGGTTAGATGGTGAAAAAAGCAGAACGATTTGATTAATTTCTGTAGATCATTAGAGCTTATTTTGTAAAAGACATCAATATCTCTTCACCCTATACTGAGTATATGTTTAACTTTTAACCACATAATTATTATTCATGTATTGATTGGCTCAGTGTACTTTCAACGGGGTTCATTCTTTATTCCCTTGATGAATTTTCGTTCTATCGTTTAAAATAATACTGTATTCAAAAATTCAAAAATTTACGACATGATACTTGGGAATTTTACCAAGATTCTGCAGTAAATTATCACTAATTTTTTTTTATTGTGTATAATACCCCTCCACGTAAAACGGACACGAATGGTTGTCAAAGCAATCAAAGTATGTTTACTTATACTGTGAATAATAAATCATTCATATCATATTTTCATCCATATCAATTCTCGTATCTGATTATTATAGCTAGCCCGTCCGAGAAAGATGTCTAACAAAACAACCATTCAAATAATTTATTACTGTGTTCAAAACAGTTGCTGTAAATAAAAAGGTAATGTACACAAACTTCCTAGGTGATATAGAATTTATGATATACAATATCTTTTTGTTGGCATTTAAACCAAAGAGAGAAAACGGGAGATTGTTTCGTAACAATTTGAACTGAATTAAACTACCTTTTTAAAGTTTTTATTACCCCTGGGTATCATCGGGTAGGTTGTACGCTCGTAAATATAAAAATCAAAACTGACAAGTCGAACAAAGACAAATGAAATCTATAGTGGGTTACACCGACAAAAACACAATGAAGAGACTGTCGTTTTTCCCGTCAGACCTGCGTTGATAATATCAGCATAAAGTACAGATCCAGCTTGATTCAGAATTGAATTTATTTTAAAGAATTCTGTAGGTGCATGTGGAATTGAATAGCTATACAGGTACGGTATCTTTCATCTCAAACTCACATTTCTTCTCTTTCAGCAGACTTTGTTCACGACGAAGTGTCGTCCTTTTAATCTACAGATTTTACAACTCATGGATTACAAACGATTTCCCGTTTTAGATTTTGTGTATGGTGCTTATTAAATCCCTAGTTTGTCTTTCTTAAATGTCGTCACTGATTAAAAACCTACTTGTATCGATAAGCGCTCTCTAAATTTTCAAAAGAGAGAGAGATGGAAGGAGAGATGGAGAGAAAACTAATCATGAATATTTCCTATTATAGAGTTAGGCTTACCTAAGTCAATAAAAAATAATTTGCAATGTAAATAAAGACTCAAAATTTTCCCTGCTGATTAAA
Organism: Saccostrea glomerata; assembly: GCA_003671525.1. Classification (NCBI taxonomy): domain Eukaryota; kingdom Metazoa; phylum Mollusca; class Bivalvia; order Ostreida; family Ostreidae; genus Saccostrea; species Saccostrea glomerata. The sequence goes on from PRKT01000029.1 coordinate 561,766, forward strand.
TAGATTTATGCTAAAACTGTCATTAGCAAGACACGGCTTCAGTTGTTTGTATGTGTATTGAAATTTGAACACGTAATATCAATAAAACACTTCAGTCAGACGGAGTCCTCTACTGCCTCTGTAGAGAATATCAATATAAAGGTAAGTTTTAAAAAATATCATAAGCACAAAATTATTACAAATATAATTTTCAAATAAAAATGTATACTATATTTTGAATCAAAGACTGGGTTGCGCATGGGGAATTGTGTTAATTTTAAGATACTAAGTATAACTTTACGAAACAAACTTCATTCGTCTTTTTCTCATCTCTGATAATGAGGTTATCGATTTGACTATCTGATCAATGGTTCATAATATTACTTTATGCTTTTCATAAAACAAAATCAAATGAAATAAGCAGCAAGGTTTCTACGCATTGTATATGATAACATTAATAAAAAGGACAGCAAAATGGGAAAATTGTGTATAATGGTCTGCATCGGTCATTGTTCTCTGATTTGTTACATTGGATGATAATGTTGACTGAATCAGTTGCTTAAATTTTTCTCCAAGAAAGGAATTATCTAGAAAAGCTTCGATAAATGTCTCCACTAATCATATACAAATAGAGTTCGTAATGTGCAAACTTGATAAATGAAAATTTCTGTAAAACCATCAACGTGTAGCTTCCTATCTCATTCTGAAGGAGTTCGGACGAGCAACTGAAGAGCGAACTTTGTCATTGAAATCATGGTATATTGCATGCAAAGAGCACGACTCTATGGATGATTGCATGCCGTTTCCGTCTCTAATATAGCACTTACGGAACCTGACCAATAGTACATATTTATTAAATTGAAAGGCAATGGGATTCCATAGCAATCGAGTGTTCGAAAGATATTGAATTCGGAAACAATGGACAGCTGCATTATATAGATTTGTTATCTGGAGTAAGGAGGTAGCGTGCTGGCATATTGCATTCCTTGATTTATTTCTTGTGATGAGATATCGAGAATTTGACTAAAGAATGTCTCGTCTCTACACCTTTTGCACGTGTTTTGAATTACGTCATTTTAATAAAAAGGGACTTTCCGAACTTGATACTCATTAAAATTCTTGGCAATCAATACTTTCCATTCTTTTTCTAATTTCAAATTTATAGTCTGTTGCACATGGTACAGGGAGGAGGTGGTGCTTTTCTTATAATAAAATATCTTGTATACATGTAATTAATTCAATAAAATAGAGTTTTACTGTATTATTAGTCCAACCCCCACCATCACTTTTAGTTGTAGTGTTTGAACCCACTTGCGTTGTTAGAATCAAAAATCTTTTTGTCGAAACTAAGAGCAAAATTATGCTTCCATTTCACTCCAACCCCGAAATATTATACATACCTCTACTGATTTTCCATACAAAAAATAGATTGGAAAATGTAAATTTTTTATAATTCCCTAGAAATCACTATGAATGGACTAATCTCCGTGCGTTAGTCGAATAAGCTCATCCCTGCCTCGGCTGCGCCTCAGGGTATAGTAGTGGCCTTGGGGAACTGGAATCTTGCTTACTCCCTCAATAGTATATACTTTAACTGTATATTACCTTTTAGTTTACGTTAATGTAACCGTTTTTT
>PRKT01000029.1:567976-590330 GCA_003671525.1 Saccostrea glomerata
AAAATGACTCAAGTGTGATATCACAAAGTGCACATTTAGAGGTTTTTCAGTAAATCTAGGAGTATATATAGATATTATATTTTTACCATAAAATTAAGAAAGGGGAGGGGGTATTTGATTCATCATAATTTATACTCACATTATGTAAATATGAAGCACTTATTTGGTTTTCTTTTTATGCAGAGAATTTTTTCAACATTTATGATGTAAAATGCTTCATTACATGATTTAAAGAGCTTTTTAAGTTCATTATTTGTAAGCAGAAAAAAACATTTTATAAACACCGGAATGTTACATGTATAAAAGACGAGTAATCAGAATTATCTACTCCAATGTACAAAGTACCTCAAGAGAGATTTTACATTCTTTCTTCGGGTACCTGTCTTTTTATGACGTATTTTCACAATAAAATAAAGTAACTACGCACACGGGATGGGTGTCCTCAAAATGGCCATCGAAAGATTAGATATGTTTATTATTAAGCTATCGAATTTTTGACATTTTGAGTGTGCTGTTCAATAAAATTTGACAGATAAATGCAATGTTAGATTGGGAGTCCCTGGGCTATAGTCAATGTATTCATGTGTTTACATTTCGCACCTGGCTACACGGCATTAATTTATCATATTTAAAAAAAATATGTATTGATCGATGATTCTGACTGTTGATGCAAGAGATTTGTTAGAAATCATCGTTAAAGGTAAGCATATCAAATGAAAGTAAATTTACAAAGTGCAGTTTTGTGTATAGACACAAACAGTGCTTTTCATTGACAACGCCTACGATGTATATTGAAACGAAAAGCTGACGACGACTCGATATTAAATACCGACATACTAATGATACTTATGGAAGAATGTATATCATCATTGTTAATTATTAACTACTTAAAGAGAATTCGCAAACGATTTGATCTGATACTGTATATGGTAATTGCTGCCAATCCATAATTTAATCAATTTCTAATCACATACTAGCACACAGTATATCCTTTGAATTCACCTAGAACAAGATAATCAACAGTTTATAGCACTCAGTGTGGTTAGATGGTGAAAAAAGCAGAACGATTTGATTAATTTCTGTAGATCATTAGAGCTTATTTTGTAAAAGACATCAATATCTCTTCACCCTATACTGAGTATATGTTTAACTTTTAACCACATAATTATTATTCATGTATTGATTGGCTCAGTGTACTTTCAACGGGGTTCATTCTTTATTCCCTTGATGAATTTTCGTTCTATCGTTTAAAATTGTCATTTTTATTCCAGGTTAGATAACGACTGCAGGGGGTCGAAAGATTACCTGTAATCAGCGGGAATAATACAGGTAAAACACCTCGCTACATCCCTCCCTGGAAACCTGCGATGTCCATTCTCCGAGTTGTGCTCACAACGTACCGGAATTGATTTTCCGGAGAATTTTCAATTATTTATATTCTGTATTATACCTGAAAAGAATTTTGCTTTCAACTCCTAATCGTTTTTTACCGGGTGCTTGTCATCCGCTTAATCAGTCAAATTTCCTTGGCGCATGCACCTACATCGGAAGATTTAATCAAAGAGCGCAGGAGACTGTAAAGATTAAAACATGTGTATCAGCAGTTCCCTTGCGTAAGATTATAAGAATTGTGAACGTTTGGGGTGGATTTTAGTGGCATGTCTTCTCCGAGTGTTGAACTCCCTCTCCTCAGTAGAGAGGGTCCCTGGGCTACTCCTTCTACATATCGGCTGCCACCGTCACGGTCCGAACGAAACGGAAAATCGGAAAAAAGGTTTCCTCGGATTGTCCTGAGAGACAGCCTGGGAAATAAACTGGATACATTTACCTACTTACAAGAGGCGATCTACAGAGCCGAGTGGAATGTGAAGAATTCTCATGAAGCTGTACTTCCAGAGGAGTGGCGCCTCCCCAAGGCCCCAAATCCCGCCCGACCGGACTACTCTCGGGCAGCCCCACCCCTAGCCAACACCCGGGGTAGGCTAAAATTAAAATCCCTGCGAGAGCAAGACGTGTCTAGAAGTTTTCCACATTCTCGTTTCAGTGTAAGTATATATACCAGTATAATTTTTTCTATCAATATACAACGTATTTATATGTATGTGTGGTCTTAGCAACCGCATCTTTTTAAGATGTATAAATAAACTATAATTGTGACTGAAAAGAAAATCATCTAATGTCTTAACACATAGTACATTGTAGTATTCTTTGTCACTTTGAATTCCTTGAGTTCTTGTTTGATTCAATGTTGATTAAATCAGGAATTAAACAATCTCTCCCCCCTCCCTCTCCCCCTCTCTCTCTCTGAAATAATTAATCAATGAATATAAATATTGTACTTTATTAAACTGTTTTATCTGTCCCTTTCATCCATGGTGCCCCAAAGCACCAATAGAGTGTACACTATATATAAATGCCACAATCGCCAGACGTGACTCTTGTGGATTTTTATTGTGCAAGCGCACGTTCTCTAAAAAAAATTGACTGCAAAATAAACTTAATAACTTTTGGGTGGACCATGGACCCAAAATGAACTCATTTAAAGGGAAATTTAATGACGAACCTTTGCGATTGTATAAATAATGTTTGGCTTTTTGAAAGCAGTGGTTCTATCGCAAATATCTTTATAAGGAATTTTTCTAAAGTAAACATCGTTATAAATGAAAAATGTTTTCCATCTTCTTTGTGAGAAAAGGCAGTTAAAACTTTTTTCTTTATTTATAATAGAAATATGCTTTAGTCAATTTAAAGATAGGTAAGTCATAATATATTTCTTTGAATATCTCTGGAGAACACCCTCTTTCTAAAGTGTGTCAAGTTCATCATGAACTCTTCAACTACATTGTTACACGCCAGTATAAATTGGTACAAAGTGGCATTAAAATGAATCCTCTATCCATTTGTTTGTTTGTATATATCATTTAATATTTAATGTTTGCAAAGCTCTGTGCATGAACCACACAATCTAAAAGCTTTATTAAACAAATCGGTTAAATGCCCATCCACATAGGCCTATTAATAAAACATGTCGAAGATTTAATACAGTAAGGGCTCTTAAGACTGTAAATATCTTTTTTTAAATTTCATTTAAAAAAAAATAAAAACTAAAAAGCAGAGCCCCGGAGAGGAAAAGGTGAAAAGATTTCTTAATCAGCGTTATTAGATAACTCTTGCAATACCATTCGTTGTATATTCGTTATCAAACAAAAAAGAAGAAAGAAATAAAATAAGAATTAAATTAAAGAGTTTCGGTAATTTTTAATTATGATGTTCTACGTAAAAAATTCATCTGCTTCATTTTAATGTCGTTTGCGGAACATACCACTCGCCTGTCTGTCACACCTTATAACTTGAAATCAGTCAGAGAAATGGATATGAAATTTTGCAGATTTACTTCATGACACTTTGATATTTGTAAAATACCATAGTTACCAAGATATTCAGCAAGCCCACTGTTTGATATAAAACATAATGAAAAACCTCAATGCTATATTCCACTAGACATTTAGCTTTAATTTATTTTGCAAAATACTCCGAACGTTGTTTGAACTTGTGTACTTTGATTTAATAATTAGCCTTTGTTTCACAGGTTTGTGACCTAATTACACTGTACTTTGGCAAACCGTATGCTAAACGGTTAACAGACATTCACCTTCTTTTCTCCCGTTACAAATTTGGTGCCGTGACCAGGATTTTCACATAGAAACAATAATAAATCATGCTCTAGTCAAGAGTTTAGACGTAAACTTGTATCAAACTTATATCGAGTCAACCCTTCTTGTTTTTGACTTGAAGTTTAAATTTCCTTGCAGGCAGATGTCTTAACAAACTAGTACTAGATGTAGAAAAAAAAATAACAGTTTAACTGATCAATAGTATTTGTTAAATAGGACGTTTGCACTAAAGAAATTTTCACGAACGTTTATAATACTGTTGCAATTTAACCAACGCCCATACATTATAATAATACCACCCCAACCCCAAACCCCCTAAAAAAGATATATTTCACCGTTTAATTGATCATTAAAAAACAGTTATTGGTGAGGAAATTATGAACTGTTTAAAAGGTTTTTTTAAGTTCTTAAAAAAAATGACCAAAGTGAAACTACATACAGTAGATATATATGTATATAAGACCGCGGAACATTAACTGGCAAAATTGGAAATATACAGCTTACGTCATTTCTGTCTGTTACAATCAAAACATTCAGTGAATAGACAATGAAATGGGTGGGTACAATTCGACGCGGACGTTTGGAAAACATCGGATTGAAATTGCAGATCGAAATTCATTTTCAATCCACCTCAGCTACGCTAGAAGACACATTATTACTGATTGACCCAGGAGACAAATAATTTCAATTTTGGTACAGTTTGATTTTTTTTGGTCCAGTGTTTTAAATGAATAAATATTTAAGGGAGAAATATTTCATTTCTGTTTGGTAAATATATGTATATATAGGGGGGGTGAACGATTTTTAAATAAAGTTGTCCAACAGTTTTCAGTGAGAATAAGTATAAAACTCATGCACTCTCAAAATCCTAGAAATAAAATATATTGTCATGGTAAGCCATGACCCTCCTCTGGCCATGACCTAACTCGACAATTTTTACCCCCCCCCCCCTTCTAGAATCAAATATCTCCTGAAAAATAATCTTTGTCTTGTATGATATTTCGCGTTCTGAAAATTATTAGCTAAAACTCATATGTGAACTTCAAACAAAATGTATTTGGGAGTTGAAATATAGTTGATTTTTGGATCATACATTCATTCTTTGCTTTGAAAACAGCTCAGGTGGATTGAAAATGAATTTCGATCTGCTATTTCAATCCGATGTTTTCCAAACGTCAGCGTCGAATTGTACCCGCCCATTTCGTTGTCTATCACTGAATGTTTTGATTGTACGAGATAGAAATGACGTAAGCTGTATATTTCCAATTTTGCCAGTTAATGTTCGGCGGTCTTATATATATATGGTACATATCAATATTGTCATATCAACTGACAATTAATCCTACTTGTGTGACCACAAAAATCAGCTAGGCCAAATTTTTCTAAATTTCAAGATATAAATTTTATTATCAGTTACGTTGGTGCAAATTAAACAGCTTAATAAAACTTAACCGTCAGTCTGCCATATGGTGAGAAGGGTTCAACAAGGAGACGAAATATATTAACCGGAAATATATAAACTGCACGTGTAGACTCCGGCATTTCGTGCAGAAATATGTTTATCCGGTTCTGAAACGCAGAGGACTAAAGTCAAGCTAGCGACCAATAAGCTAGCGGCCAATAACAAATATATTTATCGACTATATTTCAGTGTTTATCGAACCCGATGTAAAAACACAGATTACATATGTTTCCATCGGGTTTCCAAATTTGGGAAACCTGGCTTTTCATCCAGTGTTTTGAACCCACATTTTAGCCAAATTAATACATCCACATGTACTCATTAACAATACCTGCTAGTTTTTCCTATGCAATACAAAAAGAAATTTTTCTTCCTGAGATATTAAAGTCAAAAGAATATTGTAATAAATTTTACAGAAATTACATCTTGCAGAAATTATACATATTGATTAATTCTTTAATATGTACATGTGATATTTTATTTCATTACATCAAAGTGAAAGTTCTGTGATAAATGTGTTCAGCTTCCATGTGTTTTTTTGTAAAATTATTTTACACATAACAATGATTTTATGGAAGGTCTGAACACTAATAATTTTTGTTAAATTAAAAAAAAAAGTACAATATACTAGTATTACAGTATATTAAGGTGTAAATACCGAGTTCATCGTGTTCAGTTTCAGTATAGTGTACTGTCTTATTTTTCCATAAAAAATATAATTACAAGACAATGAAGTACTGGTACAGTGTATATATCAAATATGATATAATAAACCATTATATAATTAGTTATTTGTGTTTCTTTCTACTTTTTTTTTTATTTCTGGTATATCATTACTTGTAATTTTTAAGCAGTACAAAAAGGTTCAAGTTTTTTTATAAAGTGGGCCAAACTCCAAAATCTAGGTCAATAGGTCAAATTTGTTGGTACTCAAAGATTGGTCCCATTCACAAGGAAAACACATGAAATATGAAAAATACAGCTTCAACCAATTAAAAATTATGAGAAAGGTTAAAGTTTTGGCAGACAAATAGACAGACAGATGGACGAGCAGGGCAAAATCTATATGCCCCTAGCTGAGTCTTTGATTACATGGGCATAATTAATTATGCATATCTGCATTTACATGCTATTCAAACCATGTTTGCTTTGCTAGTCTATGATTATGATGATTTCTATACTCTATACAAAATCAAATGTTAATGTTGTCTATGTATATGATTACTGTGCAAGGGATACAGTTGTTACATAATACTTTATGCAAAAAAAAAGACCTGCATATGTAATTTCTAACATCTTTGCCATCCCACTGATCCCTTACATTAAGATTAACATCCCCCTGGTTGACATATACACCATCATCAATATCCAGTATGTCATTACGATCAATTCCAATGTTGTGTAAAACTGCACATGCCAAAGTAATATCACATGCCTTTTCAGGAGTTGTTCTCAAGCCGCTATGGAGGCACGCAAACCTCCTCTTCAAGATGCCAAAAGTTTGCTCGATTACAACTCTGGTTTTAGCGTGAGCGTTGTTGAATCTTGCTTCTGCATCATTTGAAGGGACAGGGTATGGTGTCATAAGGTGGGGTTTGCACGGGTAACCAGAGTCCCCCAAGAGTAGTCCTGGATACTGTCCTTAAATATTAAAAAAGAGTTTAAGATTATACTTGAAAGTACCAATATCATTCATATTTGTGTGCCCCCTCCTCCCTTTCTAAAAAAAACTTTGGGGAAAATAGCACTCTAATTTCTGAGGGAACTCAATAAAAGTGCAATAAGTGCTAATCGATGATTTTCCAAAGGTAGTGATCCAAGGCAATTGATGTCAGTAGCAACACGCTTTTATAGAATTATGTAGAATTTACTGCTGTAGAAAAATGGGATTTCTTTTCATAAACAAGGATTGATTTAATACAATAATTATTCAACTTATAAATTAACAAAACTTGACAATTAGAGTACCATTTTCAAAGGCAATGCTTATATGACTGTCTCGGAAAATCCGGCTGTCATGTACACTTCCAGGCCATTTGGCCACACAGTTCAAAATCCGGAATTTACCATCGGAGATCATCTGATAATACAAATAACTGAATATATTAATAGATAGAGATTATTATTTTTTTAATTTATTTATTTATTATTTTTTTTTTTTGTGAATAGAATTTCAGAAAATGTCTCTTAAAAAATTAATTTTACGAACAGTTTATGGCCATTGCAAATTATTAATACTTCATCATAACAAATTACCTGTACATTCAGAGAATGATACCCTTTTCTATTCAATAATCTGGCTCATTCTCTGAAGGTGCCTGAATTTTGATGTATGTACCATCAACGCAACCGAGGACATTTGGAAAACCTAGGACCATGAAATAAATAACTATGAACACATAAAAAACAATTAAACATGTTGCAACTTTACAATGGAAAATAACCATCTTCTATCTTGAAATTAACCGCTATTTTGGCTTTAAATTATTTCTGTTCTTTAATTGTGTATGTTTGATGATTTTGATATTGAGGTAGTATCCCTCCGCTCTCTCTCTCTCTCTCTCTCTCAAGCACCTAAATAAATATATGTCGTATTTTTCTTAAGTTCAGATAATCCTAAAACTGAAACATATGGGTGTGACTAATGGGAAAGAGTGATGTATTTGAGAAATTGTAAGTTCTTACACTTTCTTAAAATTCAGTAGTAACGTTTGAGGGGGAGGGGGTTCCACTTCAGGTGCCCATCCCCCTTTCCCATTAATGTTTTGGAACAATTATATGTACATGATGGTGTAAATAAAAATCATTCCATTTCTTTTCCATTCTTTTTTTTTTTAATTATCTGTTGCAACAAAGTGTAAGAAGCATGTAAAATCGAAATACGTTTTATTGATTCGAAGGATTTATGGTACGTTTTAACTTGCACACCCATTTGTTCTGTGGTTACTTCCCTTGTTTTGTTGTTTACCTGCTATGGAATAGAAATGCTTTTTAACTTCATCAGCTGCGTTTCTTGCTGGCATCCTTATAAATTGTCTCGACACCTGACACAAACCATGGCACACATCCTTAACCGCCCTGCACACAGTGGATGGGGACAGGCTGTCAAATGTATCGGCCACTAAGGAATAAAAACCTCCTGTGGCAAGAAATCTTAGCGTGGCCAAAACTTGCAGAAGGGGGGTGAGGGCACAGCTTCGCAGAGTATCTCTCTCAAGGGATCGTCTTAATAGATTTACTATAAACAAAATTGTGGCCGGGCGGAAACGGTATCTTTTGAAAATCTCCTCCTCTGGCATTAATTCTAAAGGGTTTTCACGGTCAACAAGCCTGTTGTGTGCGACTCTCTGCCTATGCCGACGTCTACGACGCTGCCGTCTGTTTTTCACCGGCATATTTGAGATTTTATTAAAGGACTTAAGTCTACTAAGAAGGTAACTTAAGTTTAGTCTGAGTTTGAGTAAGAAAAAGAACTTAAGTTTTTTCGAGAAATGCAATATTTTGAGTTTTCTCAAATATGACATTTTTCTCAGAAATTTGAGTAAAAACTCAGACTTAAGTCTGAGATTTAACTTAAGATTTTTTCGAGAAATCCAATCCAGAATCAAACTAGAGATCACTCAAATGTTGTAGCTCAGTGAATTCCAATTCAATTTACTCATATTTTTTAGATGATCAGTCAGAACCAGTTATTGTAGATCATAAACAATCAATTTGTAAATAAATGTCAGTGAGGACAATAATTGCTCAAGAGTCACCGAAATCAATGACGAGAGTGTGGAACACAATTTTATTAATTTTTTTTTAGGACGGTTCTGTCGATCCTTTTCTTATTGGTGAGTCTACACAAGACCTTTTTAGACGTAAAAGACTTAATAGATTCATTGTTTACAAAATTACAGTTCTTTCTTAATTCCATGGAACAAATCCATCGGGCGTCAAATCTAGATCTTATGTTTATTTTATGAATGAGAATACAAACTTGGAGAAACAGTCAAAAGGCGAAAAAATCATTTTCTGACGACTGTGGCGTTTGAAACATAAATTCCGGTACATAAAAACAAAGACTGATGAACTGAAAACGTTTTATTGTAAAAAATGGTTTGATTTGTTTCCAAAAGGTAAAAGGAATCTAAACCTGTGCTGAATTCTGTCCTGATCTCGTTGTGATACTATACTGATAACTTAGACTCCTCCCACAAAAAGGTTTCTTGGGTAAACGGAAGAAATTCCATAATGGTTATAGTAGAAGAGAATTGTGGAAATTTTCCTGGTTTGACCCAACATAGAAATTCAAAAAGATAAAAGTGCCACTCCACATCATGATACGCCAGTCAAATATTGTTCAATAATCATACATTGGTTCGAGGGCAGGAAAATCCGGTAGCTTTCGTGACCAGATTGACACCGATTTCAATTATCTAATTCCCCATTCCTTATCATGTTATTTGTACATACTCTAATAGACTAGGCATTATTTATAAGAAATAATACATCATTTAAAATTGGCTGTGTGAGAGCTTACTTAATATCCATCTGCATATTTTATGATTTATTGAAAATGCTAATATAAACAAGAGGTCCAGGGGCCACATCGCTCACCTGAGCACTGTGGCTACGATAAAGCAGAATTAGTTTAAACTTGAAGAGCTTAAATCAAAAAGTAGTCCCAAGACCAATCATGGCTTTGCTATTCTCGAGAAGATTTTTAAAGAAATTTCCTTTATGTTTGCCTTATCCTATCCAGCTGGGGGTCATGATTTGAACAAACTTGAATCTACACTACCTGAGGATGCTTCCATATAAATATGATCAATTATGGCTTTGCTATTCTTGGGAAGAAGATTTTTAAAGTATTTTCATAGTTATTTTTATGTAAAACCTTGTTCGGCTATATTGGCCCCGCCCTAACCCCTGGGGGTCATGATTTGAACAAACTTGAATCTTCATTACCTGAGGATGTCTACTACTAAGTTTTATCCTTCCTGGCACAGTGGAACTTAAGAAGATTTTTAAAGCATGCAACCAAATTTTCATTAATTCACAATGATCTCCACTTGAATGAGGATTTGGCCCTTTATTAGAACAAACTTTAATCCCTTTTCCCAAGGATACTTTGTGGCAAGTTTGGTTGAAATTGGTCCAGTGGTTCTTTAGAAGAAGTTGAAAATGTGAAAAGTTGACAGACAGACAGACAGACGGACCAAATGTGATCAGAAAAGCTTACCTTTGGCTCAGGTGAGCTAGAAACAAAAAATAAACTATTCTTTGGATTATTTAATTTTAAGTGAGACATGACACTCTGAAATTTGTTACACATATATAAAAATTGAAATTTATTATTTTTTAAGTGTTCACGTGTATAATTAGTTAAGGTCTTCCGTTTCCAACGGAAGACCTTCTACTGATTCTGTTGGTAAAGATTATTATTCTTTTTTTTTCTTCTACTTCCTAGACGCCAACTTTGAGGCCTCATATCTCACTCATTTCTCAACAGATTTCACTAAAATTTTTAGAGGTTATAGACGTTTATAAACTATCCAAATGATGTCTAAAGTTTCAAAAAGTCACTTCTGGTTTTGAGTTATTCCCCTTTAAACGAAAAATCATAGGCTTTCATTTCCGGATAAAGGCTCAGAGACCACAAAAGCTGGAGCAGAAATTTTACTTGTTTTGGATAACAGAAGGATTGAAGTTGTGCACATCGGTTTTTGTTTTTCGATTTCTGCATTCAAAATGGCGCTATATAGGGGTCAAAAATTAGAACGCCTAAGAGAGTGAAAATTTACAGATATTTCCCTTTTTATCTTGAAAACAAAAAATATTTTGTTAAGACATGTTGAATAAAAATTGTGCATAATTTCAAGCGCTTTCATTTGATATCATTAAAAAGGGGCTGCCCCCTAAAATTAGGGATCTAGGGCCCTTGAAAGTTTTTCTTTAATATCTCAAAAAGTATTGAGAATTTATAATATATCAAAGAAGCAAAGTTGTTCAAAATGTCAATCTTTATCTAATAAGGTTGTAAAAATACGTCTGGGGACGTCACTTCCGGTCAGACCGGAAGTAGTCAAAAATTGCATATTTTTGTTGTTCTTGACAGGTTTTTGGATATCATATGTCACTGGAAACTTAAATCTTAATTTTCCGTGTGTTGACAGTACTTCCGGTCAAACCGGAAGTTGCCAAAAATGGCTTGATTTTGCAAAAATGAACATAGATTTGGAGGATTTAACCATTTTTCGACTTCATTTCTCTTTTTTTTCAAATGAAAGTTACTTCCGGTCAAACAGGACGGAAGACCTACTCGTTGCTTTGCAACGAGCTCGGCTCTAGTTTTAATTATATTTATACAATATTAATTTAGTTTTAATCATACATCGATTTTAAAACACCAAATTGTTTTAACTACATTACACCAATTGAAAGATCGTTTTGTCTGGACTAGACATCAAGAACTCTTAATTAACACAAGCAACTATGAAGCAATTTCTTTTTGTCCAACTCCTAAGAGATGAAAAATAACAGCTGCATTATCAGAGATCTGGTGTACCAGTTATCTCTTGACGATAACCTCAATAATTTCTTTCTAATTTGACATGCAAATTTCTGCTATCAAACTTCTTCTTTGCTTGATTATTATGCCCAAGGGACAAACTGAATTCCTCTTAAAAACATTAACATTTGTTACAGATCGCTGTAAAGTATATGATGAAAAAAAAAAGATGTTTGTACTTATATTTATACACGCTATAACTTGCCCCAGTTTGAACAAGATTAGATATTTATAAATTTTGTTTATCAAAAAAAAAGTTACAAACGTACTTTAAATTACAACATTAAAATTAAACACGTTATAAACTTATCAAATATAATTATTTACATTCCTGCTGGGAGAGAAATACAATATATGTACCTAGTTTTAAATAAATCCATCACGTGGCGCCGTCGCTACTTTTAGATTGAAAAACAAACATGGCATGAAGAAAACAAGGTAGACCGTTTGAGGTACATGTACAACTCACTTTTGACGTGGATGGCAAGCGTTTTACTCTTATCGATATCTATATTTTAATGTCATCATCAGCAACCATCTACTCTGTTATGACGCATAATAACCTTTTATTATAATAACTGTTGTCAAAATATGCATTATGCCTCGTCTGTGTTTTCCCGTGGACATGTGTCTCTATATAAAGACTAAACTAAATGCAAGTTAAAATTGAAGAAGTTTCGCTTTGTACTTTTCGCAAAATAAAACCAACGTTGACCCCCTTTAAAACTGTCTATTTATTCCACAACAGTTCTGGACTAATTCTTCCAAATCCTTATTTAAATTGAATAAAATCCTATTTTTTTTCAGGCGTGTGATGCTGTGAAAACAATGAAAAAATATAAACACACGGTTACTAATATTTTGAGAAACGGAGAAATGAATCAAAAACAGCTTTTTAGTTGTAAACAATGGATTTTATGATAATACATACATTAATAAAATAAATGTCATGCAAAAGTTGAAATCCAAATAAAAATTGAAATGAAAAGAACAGCTTTAGAAACTGACCACGCTGACAGGGTTACATTCATATAACGTACAAGGAAAGATCTCTCACTCAGTGAACGAAAACATTCTTGGCTCCATAATATCATATATTTACTTTCTTAGAACTGAAGTAGTGGAACACATGGCCCCTCCTGAGGTTTTCAACTTTATTTGCTATTCTAAAACACCATAAAAATATAGCTAATACATCATGTATATAACTGTATTCCTATCCTTTTATATATATTCAGCTGTTTGATGTTTCTGCTGACAAGATTGCCAAGGATCTTAAAGACAAATTCACAAGCCCTCCCTTGGAGGAAATTAACTAAACACACAGTCATGTAGAGTTTTCTTAATGGTGTATACAAAAAATAACTAAAAATGATTGACATGATATAAATCATGAAACAATCTGTTGGTCACCTGGGTCGATGTTGATGACACACTCAAGTCAGTGTTTTGAATGCATTCAGCGGATACAAATGGACGAAGCCAGAGAAATCATAAGCGAAATTTTGAATGAAGACTTGATTGCAACATTAGCCTCTAGGCTAGTTAATCAAAGAACGACGACAACAGTCGCTTCAACAACGGCAACATCGTCATCTCAAACGTCGCTGGCAACCGATGCACAGAGCTCGACAAACCAGCCAACTTTTCGAAAATTTGCCTTTCACAAGAGCAAATCTCAACGAACATTCTATCAGAAACCTTCAACAATAAGGTATTGATCTAGTTTTGGTTAATACCAGGGACGTAGCATCCGGGGGGGGGGGGGGCTGCCCCCAACATAACCTTTACTACAGTAAATGTTCATTAATAGAATGGTTGACCCCTTTACTTTATTACCATAGCATAGTGAAAGCAAGGAATGTAAAAAAAAAATTGGAAGTGATAGTAAGTTGTCTTTGAAAAAGTTGGCCACTACCCTTATTTGGATGAATTATAAATAGGCCTAAGAAGTAATTATAGCAAAGCCTATCATCTCTCCCTCCCTTGTCTCTAATAGGACGGTGATTATAAATCACAAGTGTTCTATAAATTTCCTCATTTTTAAATATTGAAAACGATTTAGTAAATATTGACAGATGCAATTGATTCAATCTGTAAAAATAATATTTAATAACCACCCCTTTCTTTTGTCATCTCAAACTTCTTATGTAGTAAGGTTATCTTTAAAATTTATCTTGTAGCTAAATGTCTTGCATTTTTCTTCCTTCAGGCATGATCAATGCCTGCATGGGACCAAGCCACTTCAATGAATTTTTAACAACCTGCGATATTCCACCCACCAATCAGAAAACAATCGCAAAAAAGGATAATATCATAGGCGATATTATAGAAAAGGAGGCCCAAAAATCCTGCACAAGGTCCCTCCAGAAGGAAGTACAGATGTCTGACATAATGGAGTGCAGCTATGATGCTGGTTCAGTTTGATATCATAACAGTTATCAGAAATGATAAAAGAAATTAAAGGTTACATAACAATAGGCCTAAGGGTCACATTGCTCACTTGAGCAACCTTGGCTATGCTGTTCTCCACAAGATTCCACCTTTGTAATATCTAATGTGATCCCTCGAGGGTCGTGATTTCTAGAATTTACACTATCCCAGGATGCTTCTTTATGTGTTTCAATTTCTCTGGCTCAATAGTTGTTGAGAAGAAGATTTTCAAAGATTTTTTTTAGATACATAAATGTAATATTTGGATTCCTTATAACTCCTTTTTACCCAATAACGCTTTGTACCAAGTTAAGTAAAAATTGGCCAAGTAGTTCTTGAGAAGATGTTGTCAATGTAAAAGTTTACAGACGGACAGGCGACGAACAGAAGGTGATAAGAAAAGCGCTAAGGCCACATCAATTCAATATCTTGGTCGCCGGACCCGCGCACATGTAATTTATAACTTTCCAAAAAATAATATTAAAAAAAATTTCCCGCATCCGGATTATTTTGTTCCGTTTTCCGCATCATTTTCGACTCTTACTTTTATTTTCTTTTTCATTCCAAGTCACGGTTGCGTTTTAAATCAAGGCTTTCAAAAACGCACGTGTCTTTTTCTGAATTACATTGATCGTATCACAATTCTTTCGCGCCAGATTGTCACTGTATTCTAGTAAGGAGCATAGAAATATATCAAGACTGCCTGTGCTCGTGGTAAAAATTAGTGATCAGGAAGGAAGAGTTATAATGTAAAACACTGTTACAAATTTTACATTGGGAACATTCTTCGAACTAATTGAAAAAATGAGTTTACTGTTTATTCGAAAGACATTCGATCGGTGAAATACGTTTACTTGAAAACCAACAAGCCCAATTCATTTTTGCAGACAATGCTGATATCGATGTTTCAGACATATCTACTACGCTTTAAAGTAAGTTTGTGCAATTAATCATAACTCAGAAACTTACATTATCTTTGAATCTTTGTTTAAAGCATCTTTATAATGTATATAAAATACTGCATAAAACTGCTCTGTCTAGCATACCTAGAAGTGTTTATAGCAAGCCTTCTGAAATTGATATTATTTATCAATTGATTATAAATTAAGAAGCAGTGATATTATGTCAAATGAAATTTCAATTTTGTTCTTTTTCACTATTGTCCTGAAAGGACATAACTTTGTAAAACTTATTTAAATCTGACTTTTCATAAAACATTTAATAGATGTATGGTCAAGACACAGATTATAGAAAAACAGGGATTGTTGAGGGAAGTGTTTAAGACCCAGACAGTTCGAGATATTATTGTTTGTGGTCAAAACATAGATCTGTCTACACTACAGTGATAAAAAAGGTATGTAGAGGGGATGTTTTATTACTTTTTTGGTTTGAATTGCAGTTTCAGATATTTACAACCATAACTTTATTTTACATTGATATATTGTGAGACTGCTTGTTGATAAATGAAATTTAATTGTTGTAGGAGGAGCTATTAATTCGTTTAAAAAAGAATCATTAGTATACCTGGTACCAGACGACACAGAGGATCCAGGAATAATAGTAAAGGAGGCCACAAACTGCACAGTTATTTTTCAACTACTTTAAAGCACTACCTTACACCTGTGTGTCCATTGCTGAAGTACTGAAAATATTCTGGATGATATAGACCCTTATATTACTGCTCTTCATGAACAATATTCAATTATTCAACCTTCATTTCAATTCTGTGAAAATATTCGTTAAGACCTTAGAACTTTAGGGGAAAATATTCTGCCCAAGAGGTTTAAAAGATACAGTGTTGTGAAATGGACATTTACATGATGTATGATTCCTACTTGAATCACTATGAATTGAAATAAACAGGTTTTAAAAAATAAAATATTATCGCTCGCCTCTTTTCATTTTACACCGCTCCTAGGGTTTTTAATTTCAGATTTTTATTTTTAAAATTTTCAAATCGCTCGCTCGCCCCTATTTTTTTCTGTCAAAAATCCGAAGACCAAGAAATTAAATTGGTGTGGCCTAAGGTATACTTGTAAAATTATCAATACAAAATGGCTCAGTGCTAGGGGATGATGACAGGCTTATTGGTCTGTCTTGTAGTCACCCATTTAGAATGGAATGTAAGTTATCAATTCAATTCGAGCTGAGCGATATATTATAGACACATTTTGGAGAACTTCAATCCCAGTCTTATTTTTTACTGGTAAAAGGTTTTTTTTTTTGAGAATGTGAGTATTTTTTTCGATTTATAATTTTTTTCCTATGTGTTTGTATATTTCATGACTTTTTTTTCAACTTTTATATACAAAAAAGAAGAGGTTTATGATTGGAAATGATTAAATAATTATTAAATAATACTATATATGTTTCATATATTTTAGATCAGAAGTCGACGCTGAAGAAGACCCAAATGTTTCCACAATTCCTATTCTACGGGAGTCAATGCTGAAAGAAAAAGAACGGTGGAAGTCCTAATAGAGGAAACTACCAAGAGTGCGTGAAATTTGATCCTGAGAAATACATGTATATCACTTTTTGACTTATCTATATGGGCGCTAGGGACGGATCTTATCATACATCAACTTATCACACACCAACCTGAAAGGGGGTGGGAGTATTTTTAAATACTTTTAGATATCAAAATCCGACCATCAAATCGACACTTGAACTGTCTGATGGCGGATCATCGACGGGTGCTTTTGCCAAATGATTCTTGCAATGTTTTATCTGTTAAAAAAATCAAATGACGTTATGTAGTAGTCTGAAGTCATAATGATTAAACTACGGAATTTGTACGCTTGCATTAAAAAAGCATTTATAAGTTTCTTCGAATTTTGAAATTTAAAGAGAAAGTACTTTGGTGGACTTCAATACCGTCTCATTGTCATGGATGAATGATATAAATGTTGACACTTTCATCAACGACACTAAACTCTCTTTTTCTCTAGTCCTAAATCAAAATTCATTCAAAAACCTGAATATATGCAGTGAGCACCTTTGCGGAATGTACGTTACTATCAGTAATTTAGATAAATAAAACCACATTTGGGTTCAACGTAGGTCATACAAGGAAATACTTCTTTGTTCTTTAGTTTGGAAATTAACGTCACAGCTATTGCAGAAGAAATGCAACTAAAAAAACATTTTTTTTCTATTTCAATAATCTTATCTTTTACAGGGCTGCATTAACAGATCCCAGGAATTTCCTGATGCTTTATATAAATCACTTCCTCTAAGGGAGAGATATAGACATAACAGAAGAAAGTGTCCCCACGGAGAGGGGGGGTTCCGGCATCTTCATATGCCGCCTCAACCTCTTCCATGATGCTATAGATGAAATTTCCTCGCTGAAGACTGCGGAATACTGCAACATTAAGATAGGAACGGCAATTGTTAATATTAAGATAGGAACGGCAATTGTAAAGATGTGGGGAAACAGGCCCAGGTTTCCTCCACCATCAACACCAATGTACAGGTCAGTTGTACAGGTGGCCTCCTACAAGGAGGAAAAAAGAACTCCATTCCACTCCTACTAACATGATTCACTTTTATATACATTTTGTCTGATTCTTACAGAGACCTGTACTTAAGTGTAAACCAACGTTGAGGTGGCAGTGATAGGTGACATAACAATATCATATATGTTTGGATGATATTGGAGAGACAGATAGAGAAAAAAAAAAAAGAGAGAGAGAGAGAACAGAAATCAAGTTAAAATGAAAAATGCGAAGTGAAATTAGAAATGAAATTAGGCATTAAATTACTGTTGACGTAAAAGTATCAAAATAGAATAGAGTATGAAAGAAAATATATTAGATATAAATATAGTGGGTTTGTTTCATCTGATAGTGATGTAAAAATACGTGATAATGCAATTCGTTCCTATAATTAAGATTAAGAAAATACAATTCGTTCCTATACTTAAGATTATTCATGTGATTAATACAGATATTAAAAATGGATATTAGAAAGATTGTTGAGTAATAAGTTTTAACATGCCAGATCACTTTTGTAAAAGTATTTTGTTTTTCTTTGTGTAGATGCCGCCACCTGCGGTATTACGGAAAAGGCACTCGCTTAAAGGGAAAGACATTTTCACTCTAATTAAACGTGTAAGGGCAGCCGAGGAACCAGCTGGGAACTTGGCAAGGGTGAAACTGAACACCCCTACGGAGAACATGGACAAAGAAGAAATGAACGCCGCCTTTGAAGGCCTTACAGGAGAATATGGAGGGAAAATATACATAAAAAAGTGAATGTAGGTGAAAGCCTGTCCACTTTTCTGAAGAGATAAGGTTTGTTTTATTGTTAATTGAAATAGTTTACTGCTCAAAAGATTTTTTTTTTGTAATGTCTAACCTGTTGAGATGAAGATGTAAAAAAAAACTAAAGCCTAATAGTGAATTAATATTGATAGTATGTCAAGAAATGCAAATGAATCATCAGCTTGAATAATCATTTTTTTCACAATTATTAACCTGAGGAGGTCAATGTATAGTGAATAATACATACTCTTTTCCATATCACATCATAGCCCGAGACACCAATATCAGCCAGAGTGACAGAGGCCCTAGGGCTGATATTGGTTGGAGGGCTGATGCAGGATGTGATGTGGAAAAGGGTATGTTTCATTATGTTTATTACAAACTTGGTAATAAAATACAGAACACTTCAAGTTGAGAAGATCAAGAAATTAAGTAACCTCCATTTTATGTGTGTATTGCTATGATTGACATACAATCATTTCTCTAATACATACACTTCAATAAAACTTTGTCGTCTCGAACCTGAATTGAACAGGAAAAAACTCTGAGATCTCTCCCAAAATTTGAATGAAAAAAAGGAAATGCTTATTAACTGATTTCTTGCTGGTCAGTATTTTGATTACTTAAAGGAAGCTCTAAAAACTGCACACTAAAGAGTTCTACTTTAATACCAGGTAGTTTTATGAAGTTAGAGTGATCTGCCATAGATTAAGATTATGAAAAATGTTATTTTACAGTCAGTTAGATTATTTTTAATAGATTAAATTATTTTTAGCATTATTTAAAAAATAGGAAATTAATTATTTTCATAAATTTTTCCAATGTAAGAAAACAGCAATGATTTCTGCTTACAGATAGTCCATTGTCTTTGAAAATTTTTAGGGGAAATGAGGCACATGCCATATGTTCTAAATGAATAAAAAAGGCTCATTATGCACATATTTATATTAAATATGATAGATTTTTTTCTCTCCAAGGAATAATTTAGAACTGCAAGTCACTAAGTTTTTAGAGTTTCCTTTATTTTATAGATATTCAATGAAATTATTTGAAGTATTAAATTTTGGTAAATTTTATGATACTAAAAGGTTATATGGATGAAAAAATTGAATGCGTGTATGACAGTAGGGCTTAAATTTTTAATGTCTCTTAATTTTTCAGTGACATTAAAACAGGAATTGTCATCACCAATAGACGAATTTCACATTCCTAAGAGTTTTCTCCAATTGCCGGCGTATCACTCATTTTTTCCACTTTGTCCTTTGTAAGTTACTTGTTAATATTTTCAATCTTCAAAAATATTGGACAATTACGATCTGTATCTGTATTACCAGTATGGGGGCAACATGAAAATCATAATGAATATGTTCATACAGATTTAATTTCTAAGATATTGTCCCTCAAAGTTGATAAGGTTAAAGAGGGAAAACAGCGTCTTAAGCCGGTTGACCCCAGATCGACCCTGCAAAGGGGAATAAGTTGTAAATGTGAAAGTCCTTTATGGTATATCATACAGATCTAAAACTCACTGAATTTTGATATGCCAATTCATGAACATGATGAATGGATGTAAATAATGTTGGTCAATATATGTAAAAAAAAAAAAAAAATTATATTACTTGTTTATATATATATATTTGTGGTATCTCTCTACATAGGCGTAGTCACAGCGGGGGCACTAGCCCCCCCCACTTTCAGATGTGGGGGGGGGGGCAAGAGTATGTCTGTGCCCCCCCCCACTTTTTAACGAAGAACAAAATCACAGCTATTTTGAAATAATATGGCATTTTTTTATGTTCAACATAAGCATAGACTGAGTAAGCATTTCTCTTGAAGTAATATAGTTGTATAATGTGGGTCCAAAAATTGGAATTGAAAGTAACTTGCCTTTGAAAAAAAGTTGGCCATTATCTTGTCATTATAGTTTTCATTATCTTGCTTGTCAAAGAATTTCTGGACTTGAGCCCCCTCACTTTTAAGGTCACATTTTTTTTTTTTTGCTTGTTAAAAAATTTCTGGACTTGAGCCCCCTCACTTTTAAGGTTGTGACTACGCCTCTGCTCTATTATATAAACATACAGAGAACAAATATCTTCAATTCTGTATGAAGTTTGTCTCAGGTCAGAGGTCAATACATGACCACGTGACCGACCCACTTCAATTCCCATTGAAGTTTATAAACTTGTTATTTATTTCATAAATAAACTGAGCGACCATGCAATACCGGTATAAAATTACTCGTAAGATACATGTATACTTAAACCATGATAAAATCATATGTGTCCAATGCAGCATATGATAAATCATTAACATACAAGTACATGTGTATATATACCGTAATACATATATATTGCATTATTTTTAGGTCCTGTTCTGTGGATGCCCTAAGACAGTGTCTACCCATCACTCCATCTGATATCACTTGTTCTGAGCATATTTCTCTCTCAAACTTAAACTACAGAGAGTCTGTGGATACTGGATAGAGGATGAAGAGTGACCTTGGACAAATTTTCTAGGTCAAAGGTCAGTATCAAAATCTACTGTATATCTTTATTTAAAATCTTAGTCCAGAGTATATTTCTCCCCTGGTGTAATCTAGTTTTTGTGCAATAGGGTGGAGGGTCTGCAATGATCTTCAACCAATTTCTAGGTAGAATATCAAAATTAAAAAAAAAAATCTCTCCCTTCAGTGCTCCAAATTGCGACTAAAATGGTCGCATTTGCGACCAAAAAATTGATTTTGAGACTAAAAATGAAAACACACTCGCATTTTCGCGACTTAGAAAATTTGGGCTGGAAACGTCCATTTAAGATTGGGATCGAGATTTCATTTGTAAATATTCTCTATCAAGAAAATGTTTGAAGACATATACTTAAATACACTTTACAAAGCGTCGCATGGATTTGGATCACGTAATGTTATGGCAGCATGCTGTACAAAGTTTGATTAGAAGCAGAGACGTTTATATTAAATAATGTTCCTGATAGAATGACATCGAAACTTCTTAAACTTTCTAAGATCTGACCTTGTTATTGAAGCATTTGGTCAATTGCTTGCATATCACAATGAATCATGCTAATAAAGAGTGTTTTGGGGGCATTTATAATGACTAGGTAATGGGTTAGGTACGTAGTAGTAAGTAAACATGACAAACAGCAGGCAAAGTCCTGTCTCAATAGCTGTCAAGCTTGTATTTTCATTTGATAAAATTTTATTTCTGTAATCAGATTATTTGTGTTCTTCTGTACAACCATAAGGGTACATGTATTCAATAAAAAAAAATCATTCAACCTAGCAAATTTTTACAGTAACAGTAATAAGTAATCTTTGATATAATAAAGACATAATACATATCCTTATTTAAATTATCAAGTTTTATTCACGAAATGTATTTTTTTATGGCGAGTGAAATATTTGATTATGGCGACCAGAAATTCTGAAATGGCGACCAAAAAAAATTTTAGGTCGCCATTTTGCAACCTAAAAGCAAGTGTGACTTGGAGCACTGCGGCCTTATATTTTTGTTATTATAAAGAATATGTTTTCTCTCAAACTAATCAAACTTAAAGCAGGGTTCTTAGTATGAGATACATGTAGTTAAGTAATATATTCTCAATGACATAATAAGGCTGAAAACATTATTTATATTATGTTTTTTTTTCACTTATCATAAAGCATTAAATATTAAAGGGATACATTAAATGCTGAAATCATATGTATCATGGTCATCGAAAGTAATTATTGATATTGGTATATTAAAGGACATTGACTGATCTTTCAGATTTCTAAGTTATATTCAAGCATTATAATTCTGACATCATATAATAATTTTGTATGAATATTGCAGATCATAGGTGATGTGAAGAAAACCAGGAAACTGATGTTGAAAGAAGTACTTAATGACCCTTATGAATGGACTTAAATGTGAAAGACTGTTCCATTGTTTATCTAAGATATATA
>PRKT01000029.1:591730-616880 GCA_003671525.1 Saccostrea glomerata
AAAAAAAAAAAAAAAAAAAAAAAAAAAAAAAAAAAATTTAAAAATCTCTATCTACTAGTATATTCAGTAATTTGTGTTATCAGATGATCTCCGATGGTAAATTCCGGATTTTGAACTGTGTGGCCAAGTGGCCTGGAAGTGTACATGACAGCCGGATTTTCCGAGACAGTCATATAAGCATTGCCTTTGAAAATGGTACTCCATTTGTCAAATTTTGTTAATTTATAAGTTGAATAATTATTGTATTAAATCAATCCATGTTTATGAAAAGAAATCCCATTTTTCTACAGCAGTAAATTCTACATAATTCTATAAAAGCGTGATGCTACTGACATTAATTGCCTTGGATCACTACCTTTGGAAAATCATCGATTAGCACTTATTGCACTTTTATTGAGTTCCCTCAGAAATTAGAGTGCTATTTTCCCCAAAGTTTTATTAGAAAGGGGGGAGGGGGCACAAATATGAATGATATTGGTACTTTCCAGTATAATCTTGAATTCTTTTTTAATATTTAAGGACAGTATCCAGGACTACTCTTGGGGGACTCTGGCTATCCGTGCAAACCCCATCTTATGACACCATACCCTGTCCCTTCAAATGATGCAGAAGCAAGATTCAACAATGCTCACGCTAAAACCAGAGTTGTAATCGAGCAAACCTTTGGCATCTTGAAGAGGAGGTTTGCGTGCCTCCATAGCGGCTTGAGAACAACTCCTGAAAAGGCATGTGATATTACTTTGGCATGTGCAGTTTT
This sequence comes from Saccostrea glomerata, assembly GCA_003671525.1. Lineage (NCBI taxonomy): Eukaryota > Metazoa > Mollusca > Bivalvia > Ostreida > Ostreidae > Saccostrea > Saccostrea glomerata. The sequence goes on from PRKT01000029.1 coordinate 592,488, forward strand.
ACACAACATTGGAATCGATCGAAATGACATACTGGATATTGATGATGGTGTATATGTCAACCAGGGGGATGTTAATCTTAATGTAAGGGATCAGTGGGACGGCAAAGATGTTAGAAATTACATATGCAGGTCTTTTTTTGCATAAAGTATTATGTAACAACTGTATCCCTTGTACAGTAATCATATACATAGACAACATTAAGATTTGATTTTGTATAGAGTCTAGAAATCATCATAATCATAGACTAGCAAAGAAAACATGGTTTGAATAGCATGTAAATGCAGATATGCATAATTTATTATGCCCATGTAATCAAAGACTCAGGGGCATATAGATTTTGCCCTGCTCGTCCATCTGTCTGTCTATTTGTCCGCCAAAACTGTAACCTTTCTCATAATTTTTAATTGGTTGAAGCTGTATTTTTCATATTTCATGTGTATTCCTTGTGAATTAGACCAATCTTTGAGTACCAACAAATTTGACCTATTGACCTAGATTTTGGAGTTTGGCCCACTTTATAAAAAAACTGGAACCTTTTTGTACTGCTTAAAAATTACAAGTAATGATATACCAGAAATAAAAAAGAAGTAGAAACACAAATAACTAATTATATAATGGTTTATTATATCATATTTGATATATACTGCACTAGTACTTCATTGTCTTGTAATTATATTTTTTATGGAAAAATAAGACAGTTAGTACACTATACTGAAACTGAACACAGTGAACTCAGTATTTACACCTAAAATATACTGTAATACATTGTACCTTTTTTTTTAATTCAAAAAGAAATTCTTAGTGTTCAGACCTTCCTTAAAATCATTGTAATGTGTAAAATAATTTTACAAAAATCCACAAGGAAGCTGAACACATTTATCACAGAACTTTCACTTTGATGTAATGAAATAAAATATCACATGTACATATTAAAGAATTAATCAATATGTATAATTTCTGCAAGATGTAATTTTCTGTAAAATTTATTACAATATTCTTTTGACTTTAATATCTCAAGAAGAAAAATTTCTTTTTGTATTGCATAGGAAAAACTAGCAGGTTATGTTAATGAATACATGTAGATGTATTAATTTGGCTAAAATGTGGGTTCAAAATATTTACATACAGTGGTTTTGATTTACACAAAGGCATTAATGATAACTTTAATTATTATAACAATATTTGTTTCATATGATATGCTGCCATTGTCATTATTTCAAAATAACTTCAATAGTTTATATTGTCATTTTTTTTCTCAAATGAAAGTTTGTCATACATATGAATTAATAAATGCACCAGTTTTTAATAGCAACAATTATTTGTTCATTAATTCTTATTTCAGAAAATAATTGAAATTTCATTAAATTTCTCAAACGTTTGGTACAACAATATCCAAATTTATAAATAATAACATATACATGAAAAATCTAGTCTTCAAACAAAGCACTGATACATGTATTAGTGCGTATTTCAATTAAATAATTCACCTTTGAATTACATGAGGAGTTACATACCTCTTTCAGATTTAGAATATGCTGCATTAATTAATATCTGAAAATTTGATTAAAGGCCAGGTACTTGTTCACTTGCAATTAGAATTAAATGTACAATAAGATTTTGAGTTCTTAATTGGAGTACATCAAGCAAATCACTGTTGGCCTGAAAGAGGGACTGACAACTTCACCTTGCATGTAAAGCAAAAAAGATAATAGTCTCGTTTCCTGCAAATTCAAAACAGGGCGAAATGAAATAATACATATAATTTCTGTAAGTAAACTATGAATGGGCGAATTTAAAACGGGACAAAATTGTTTCCAAGTGTAAAAGGGTGAAAATTAAATGGGGTGAAAATACCCCTGTATACAGTATCTAATTAAACATGTCACATGTCAATTTTGTCTTTTAAAATTAAAGAATGAGTGCACTAAGTACGTCTTTGGAACCTTTTCGGCTACCCATTTTGATTTGAACATATTTTATTATGTAAGAAATACATAGAATGATTGGGCAGCAGGCACAGCCTATAACGCCCTCTCCATCAGCTATCCATTTTAAGCTTAACATATATCACTAAATTAATTCATGATTAATGTGCAAGCAAATGCTTTTGATATTTATTTCTAGAATTTTTTGTCATACAATAAATTACATATTTCTATAAGTACAGAAAATTAAATCGAAAATAACATGTAAAAGCCTTAAATTCCGGAAATTTGAACGGGACCACTTTTGAATCTAAGGTATCTGCAAATAGGTGGATACATTTTTACCGCATAGTTGTGGAATGTAATCATTAGCACATATGATTTTAATATAATATACCAAAACTGCTCTTAAAGTATTGCTTAATACATGTACCTATAAAACATTAATCTAATGAATTTTGGAATTTTATTTTGTGCAAAACATCGGGATCCAACTCTCATAGCTTAAGTCCAGTCATTCTTTCATGTATTTTAATGAACAACTCAAGGAGTTAATATCATGCATTTTATGAAAGTCCATATTTAATTCCATCGTCGGAAACCTAAGGTCGGTCTTGCTTCTCTTACCGAGACCATAAGAAAAGCGAGACAGACTGTGGGTTTCCGACGATGATTAAAAAACAGAATTTCATGAAATGCTTGTTCTGTGTTAGCAGGGAAACCAGTTACAGTGTCAGAATGATAATATTTTGATTTATTCTTTTAAATCTGAAAAAAAAATTTGGGATCAGGTGCAAAAAAATTAGGGAAGGTTGGGTAGCAGCAAACAAGACTATTATTTTTTTTGGCCTTAACAAATGACAAACTAATAAATTAACTAAATTACATTTCAGAATCTTTTCCAGCGTGCAATTCTTTCATTTTCATTTTTACATACATGGTATTGACTCGATAAAACTCGGCTTCTTCTTTAAACTTCTTGCTTTCCTGGATATATTTTTCTCTTTCTGCCCTTATTGTCATGATTTCATCATCTTCCATAGTCTTCCTCCTTCTTTTTGATGTCTTTGCCGAGGAGAATGAAGGAGGAAGCTCCAAATTTACAATACCTAGCTGGGTTGCATCATTCTGTATCTCGTAGATGGCTGATACACCTAAATTTAACAGAATTGAATAGCATATACAAGAGGCCTATGGGCCACATCGCTCACCTGAGCACTATGGCTAGGAAAAAGCAAAAATTAATTTATTATTGAAAAGTTTAACCCCAAAGAGTCCCAACAATTCCTTCAAGGGGAGAGGGTATGATTTGCACAAACTTGAATCTACACTACCTGAGAATGCTTCCATATAAATATGACCAATCATGGCTTTGCTTTTCTTGAGAAGATTTTTTAAGAATTTTCCTACATATTTCTAAGTAAAACTTTGATTGGCTATTGTGGCCCTGCTCTTTTCTCGGGGGTCATGATTTGAACAAACTTGAATCTACACTACCTGAGAATGCTTCCCCATAAGTTTGATCTTTCCTGGCACAGTGGTTCTTGAGAGGAAGGATTTTAAAACATGCCACCAAATTTTCACTATTTCTGAATTATCTCCCTTTGAATGAGGCCGTAGCCCTTCATTTGGACAAACTTGAATCCCCTTAACCCAAGAATGCCTTGTGGCAACTTTGGTTGAAATTGGCCCAGTGGTTCTAGAGAAGTCAGAAATGTGAAAATTTTACTGACTGACAGACTGCGGATGCCGAACAAAATGTGAACAGAAAAGGCTAAATTTCATCTTTTATTGACAGAAAGCATTTTTAAATCATTCTTTTTAGAGTTGAAAGGTTGCACAATAATATCATTGAGACATAAGGTAAGCCTTACCTGTACCACTTGCACTTGTTGACGGCATGCAGTCATTTGTCATGGTATGCATTTCCTCTGGTACAACTGTTAGAATTACTAAAAAAAAAATAACATGTTACAATGACACTATGTTTTAACAGTTTTAAAATAAAGAAGTAAATATGTATATAATCATGTAAATTAATGTTTTTATGGTTATAAATTAGTGCATTTATACATATATGTACTTCAACGATTAACAATGCACAGTATTTTAAAATCTACCGGGTACATTTATAATATTCAAGTGAAGTTAAAAATGAAATTTATTGTCTTTCGAATTAAAAAATATAAATCATCAGGGTATTTTTAGAAACTACCAGTCCTATTATCTTGCTTTTCAAATATTTAAACAATAAATCCAATATGAACCTTCCTCCGTGTCATGTCCAGTGGACAGGCCACATAGGGTTGGCCTGTCTTCAAGGTGGCTTAGTAGCTCAGCTTCTACAGGGGTTGGGGAGGGAGGTTTGGGGCCCCCACCTGTAACTGGTCTTCTGATGGCATCAGACTTCTCTTTTGCTGTCATAAAACATTAAGTACACAATGTATATTTTATCATATTTTCCAGTCCACATGTTTCATTTACTGTAGTATATGTCAACTTAATTTTTTTTATTTTAGGCCACAGAAAAGCTTAATATTATACCAGTTATTTCTTTCATTAAATAATTCATGTTAAAATATTTCATTTAAAAAATACATGTCCAAAAATAATATAATATGTGCACATGACCAAGCCATCTTTTGCTTGCCCTTTTCTGACCTACTTGTAGCACAATTAATATTGGATTATACATGCAAATGAATTTACTTCTATAAATGCATTTATGAAATCAAACAACTCCATCACTTAAGTTTTTAAGTTTTTTGTCATTTGAAGACATTTAAAACTTTATAATAATATGGTGTTATGATTTTGGATAAATCAATATATACCGGTAGCCCTGTATTTAAATAAAAATTACCTCTTTGCTTTATGTTGGCATATTGTTTCTTGATCTCTTCCACCGTGCGTTGAGCTGTATCAGAGTTTCTGAAATATTTAAAGATTTAAATGTAGTACTGCATGCTTGATCATAATTGATAATAGCTGCAGATCTGTAGCATCAAGACTTCTATATATCAAAGGCCTGAAGGGCCACAATGGCGCCGCGCTTTAGATATGGCAGTGACACCGTGAAATAATTATATAGCTTAGCTGTACATGTATATCTAGATAAAATACCACGATTTCAGCATTTATGAAATAAAAGCATTTAACTCATATGCAGGTCCAACTTAACAGCTTGAGAACAGGTTTTAATGTGTAGTCACTAGTCAGTACCCCGGTAAGAGAGTATTAGGACCATACTTGCCAAACCCAAGATGTAAAAATCTGGTCATATGTGTACATGTTTTTATAATTCTTCTATTTAAAAAAAGGCTTTACTGAATTATTTACTTACAATATGTACAATGATGAAAAATTATTTATCAAATTGACATGTTAAATAAGAACATTGGTTTCATTGTCCAGCATTGACCTGAATTATGGTAAGTCTGCATTTAAAAAAAAAAAAGAAGCCTTTTCATTATGTGCTAACAGGGACCTACATTATGTATATACTAATATATTAGAGAGGTTGAGATCTTAAACTTGTACGCGTACGTGTACTTGTATATATTTTGACGTACACGTACACGTTTTTTTAAATTTGTCTGTTGAGATTTTTATGACGTGTAACATGTACGTGTACACTGCGATCAGTGTTTCTGTTTCAACTATATAGAAGGTTTTTTATCGTCAGTTAGTAAACAATACTTGATGAAAATAAGTGCTCGTGAAAGTAAACATCCTATATAATGTATAACAATCACATTTTCACACTTAAATTGGCTAATTTTTATTATTAAAGCTACACGTTTTCATTTACGTGTAGATAATTTACACACAGGCATTAATGATAACTTTAATTAATATAACAATATTTGTTTCATATGATATGCTGCCATTGTCTTTATTTCAAAATAACTTCAGTCTTCAATAGTTTATATTCTCATTTTTTTTTTCTCAAATGAAAGTTTGTCATACATATGAATTAATAAATGCACCAGTTTTTAATAGCAACAATTATTTGTTCATTCTTATTTCAGAAAATAATTGAAATTTCATTAAATTTCTCAAATGTTTGGTACAACAATATCCAAAGAAACACGCACGCTAACTCTCGATTCCCGCCTACATTTTGGAACCATTTAATTCAATATGAATAGCAATTTGGCCATAAAAGCTTTGTTTAATACAAAGAACAGTTCAATGGTAATTGATAAATCGTCTTAATACCAGCCCTAAACAGTAAATTATCCATAACTCCAGCTCTTGAAAAAAGGGGGGTAGACGATTTTTTCCATTAAAATCGGAGTTTCAAGCATCACTGTATTTTGAAATAGTCTTGGATATGATTAAATGTTCCTTATATTTTTTCTTCTGTTTTAGGCAAATAAAAAAAACATAAATATTTCAATAGAATATAATGTTTCAGTTGTATATAGCTTTGAAATTGGTGGAAAATAAGCATTTTTTTCGTTTTTTGTGAATAAACATATGTTCCCCCCCGTGTCACACAAAAAGCTTTGGTATGAATTTGCGAAATTCCATTCCATATTACCTGTAAAAAGGAATTTTTGTGACATGGGGGGGAAAGATGTTTTAAAAATGTTTTCCGTTTTCCATTGATTTCTATAGTGAAAAACACAAGTTTTACCAAAATTTTAGAGTTATCTCTCTTTGTTTTCCCAAATAAGTAATGTTTTATGAAAATTCATATAATTATCTATAAAAAATATTAAAAATTCATCGAATATGTTAACTTTTGAAAATTGACTTGGAGGTAGGCGGGAGAACAATACTATCGTTCGCAGTTCTTTATAAATAATAACATATACATGAAAAATCTAGTCTTCAAACAAAGCACTGATACATGTATTAGTGCATATTTCAATTAAATAATTCACCTTTGAATTACATGATGACTGATGAGTTACATACCTCTCACAGCATATTTCAGATTTAGAATTTGCTGCATTAATTAATATCTGAAAAATTGATTAAAGGCCATGGATGACATAGATTTATTAGAAATACAAACGTATCCAGTAATTCTTGGCAAATTGTACCATTAAATTATCACTCATCAGCAATAAATATTTAAAGTCAGGTACTTGTTCACTTGCAATTAGAATTAAATGTACAATAAAATTTTGAGTTCTTAATTGGAGTACATCAAGCAAATCATGTTTACTGTTGGCCTGAAAGAGGGACTGACAACTTCATCTTGCATGTAAAGCAAAAAAAAATAATAGTCTTGTTTCCTGCGAATTTAAAACGGGGCGAAATGAAATAATACATATAATTTCTGTAAGTAAACTATGAATGGGCGAATTTAAAACGGAACAAAATTGTTTCCAAGTGTAAAAGGGTGAAAATTAAACGGGGCGAAAATACCCCTGTATACAGTATCTAATAAAACATGTCACATGTCAATTTTGTCTTTTAAATTTAAAGAATGAGTGCACTAAGTACGTCTTTGGAACCTTTTCGGCTACCCATTTTGATTTGAGCATATTTTATTATGTAAGAAATGCATAGAAGGATTGGGCAGCAGGCACAGCCTATATAAGCCCTCTCCATTGGCTACCCAAGGAGTTAATATCATGTATTTTATGAAAGTCCATATTTAATTCCATCGTCAGAAACCTAAGGTCGGTCTTGCTTCTCTTACCGAGACCGTAAGAAAAGCGAGACAGACCGTGGGTTTCCGACGATAATTTAAAACAGAATTTCATGAAATGCTTGTTCTGTGTTAACAGGGAAACCAGTTACAGTGTCAGAATGATAATATTCTGATTTATTCTTTTAAATCTAAAAAAATTTAGGATCAGGTGCAAAAAAATTAGGGTAGGTTGGGTAGCAGCAAACAAGACTATTATTTTTTTTGGCCTTAACAAATGACAAACTAATGGAATTAACTAAATTACATTTCAGAATCTTTTCCAGTGCGATTCTTTCATTTTCATTTTTACGTACATGGTATTGACTCGATAAAACTCAGCTTCTTCTTTAAACTTCTTGCTTTCCTGGATATATTTTTCTCTTTCTGCCCTTAGTGTCATGATTTCATCCTCTTCCATAGTCTTCCTTCTTTTTGATGTCTTTGCCGAGGAGAATGAAGGAGGAAGCTCCAAATTTACAATACCTAGCTGGGTTGCATCATTCTGTATCTCATAGATGGCTGATACACCTAAATTTAATTAACAGAATTGAAAAGCATATACAAGAGGCTTATGGGCCACATCGCTCACCTGAGCACTATGGCTAGGAAAAAGCAGAAATTAATTTATTATTGAAAAGTTTAACCCCAAAGAGTCCCAACAATTCCTTAAAGTAGAGAGGGTATGATTTGCACAAACTTGAATCTACACTACCTGAGAATGCTTCCATATAAATATAAAGGACTTTTCTTGAAAAGAAGATTTTTTAAGAATTTTCCTATATATTTCTATGTAAAACTTTGATTGGCTATTGTGGCCCTGCCCTTCTCTCGGGGGTCATGATTTGAACAAACTTGAATCTACACTACTTGAGAATGCTACCCCATAAGTTTAATCTTTCCTGGCACAGTGGTTCTTGAGAGGAAGGATTTTAAAACATGTCACCAAATTTTCACTATTTCTGAATTATCTCCCTTTGAATGAGGCCGTAGCCCTTCATTTGGACAAACTTGAATCCCCTTTACCCAAGAATGCCTTGTGGCAACTTTGGTTGAAATTGGCCCAGTGGTTCTAGAGAAGAAGTCAGAAATGTGAAAATTTTACAGACTGACAGACGTCCGGATGCGGAACAAAATGTGATCAGAAAAGCTAAAGAACTTTATTCGGTAATAACCAATATTTGCCCCCCAAAGCAAACTTTGATGGAGGTATATTTAATTAAGTTCTTAAACAGGAGAGTATATGCTGACTTCAAAGCACTGAATATTTTCATAAGTAATGACGTCATATGTACGTAATGACATCACAAACATGACGTAAATTTCAGTTTTTTATGAATTCTACAGAAAAATGTACATATTTCGTCGATATTTTGAGTAAAAGTCATAGAGCGCATGTGTGTTCAGGATCAATATTTTGATATAATGTGTAGAATGATAATATCAATGAAATATGTAAAAATTGTTCCTGAACAAACTTGCGCTCTATAAATTTTTAAGCTAAAATTGTTGAAATTTTGTCCATTTTGTCCCCTTTCTGAAAAAGGATATAAAATCGGACTAGTTTGTGACGTCATAAAAACAAAAATTGTGAATAAACTGCTTTGAAACTATAATATGTTCTGTTAATTTATATTTTTCATACAATTTATTGAATTCAGCACATTTCAGGAAGTTTTCAAAATTTGACTTTTGTGGGGGCAAGTGTATGCAATATACCGCATATAGATCTTTCATCTTTTATTGACAGAATGCATTTTTAAATCATTCTTTTTAAAGTTGAAAGGTTGCACAATAATATCATTGAGACATAAGGTAAGCCTTACCTGTACCACTTGCACTTGTTAACGGCATGCAGTCATTTGTCATGGCATGCATTTCCTCTGGTACAACTGTTAGAATTACTAAAAAAAAAATAACATGTTACAATGACACTATGTTATTACAGTTTTAAAATGAAGTAGTACATATGTATATAATCATGTAAATTAATGTTTTTATGGTTATAAATTAGTGCATTTATACATATATGTACTTCAACGATTAACACTGCACAGTATTTTAAAATCTACCGGTACATTTGTTATATTCCAGTGAGGTTAAAAATGAAATTTATTGCCTTTCGAATTAAAAAATATAAATCATCAGGGTATTATATAAATATTGCATGTAGTTGAGTGTAACATTGAAAATTTTCACCCCAAGAAAACCATTGTCAACTGAGGCGCAGCCGAGGTTGACAATGGTTTTCGAGGGGTGATATTTTCAATGTTACACTCAACTACATGCTATATTTATTATATTATACTGAATGTTTTATACAAATACATATTACAGTGAATCGTGCGCGCATAAATTCCGCGCAGTCGCTATTTTTTGGAATACCACCTGTCGACAAGCAATGTTGACTGTTGCTACGTAGGAAGGCGTGGCTTCATTATTCAGCGGGTAGTAGTGTTTTTTATCAAATGTTTCTCGACGAATCAGATTCAAGTAATTTACATGAAAGTATAATATTTTCAGATACTACCAGTCCTATTATCTTGCTTTTCAAATATTTAAACAATAAATCCAATATGAACCTTCCTCCGTGTCGTGTCCAGTGGACAGGCCACATAGGGTTGGCCTGTCTTCAAGGTGGCTTAGTAGCTCAGCTTCTACAGGGGTTGGGGAGGGAGGTTTGGGGCCCCCACCTGTAACTGGTCTTCTAATGGCATCAGACTTCTCTTTTGCTGTCATAAAACATTAAGTACACAATGTATATTTTATCATATTTTCCAGTACACATGTTTCATTTACTGTAGTATATGTCAACTTAATTTTTTTTTTATTTTAGGCCAAAGAAAAACTTATTATATATCAGTTATTTCTTTCATTCATGTTAAAATATTTCATTTAAAAAATACATGTCCAAAAATAATATAATATGTGAATATGTGCACATGACCAATCCATCTTTTGCTTGCCCTTTTCTGACCTACTTGTAGCACAATTAATATTGGATTATACAAATGAATTGACTTCTATAAATGCATTTATGAAATCAAACAACTATATCACATAAGTTTTTAATTTTTTTTGGTCATTTGAAGACATTTAAAACTTTATAATAATATGGTGTTTTATGTATGATGTTGAATAAATCAATATATAGCCCTGTATTTAAATAAAAATTACCTCTCTGCTTTATGTTGGCATATTGTTTCTTGATCTCTTCCACCGTGCGTTGAGTTGTATCAGAGTTTCTGAAATATTTAAAGATTTAAATGTAGTACTACATGCTTGATCATAATTGATAAGTGCTGCATCAAATAATAATGTGAAACAATTACCAGTTGTTCTGACAACCAACACTTTTTTTTATTTTCTGGGAATTTGTTTTTGTTACATGAAGTTTTAGACATTGCAAGGGGGCGAATATTTAATTTTACTACAATAAAAAAAAGATATTTTATAATTGTTTTCTCCTTATCAAACAGCGTCTTAAGCCGGTTGACCCCAGATCAACCCTGCAAAGGGGAATAAGTTATAAATGTGAAAGTCCTTTATGGTATATCATATAGATATAAAACTCACTGAATTTTGATATGCCAATTCATGAACATGATGAATGGATGTAAATAATGTTGGTCAATATATGTAAAAAAAAAAAAAAAATTATATTACTTGTTTATATATATATTTGTGGTATCTCTCTACATAGGCGTAGTCACAGCGGGGGCACTAGCCCCCCCACTTTCAGATGTGGGTGGGGGGGGGGCAAGAGTATGTCTGTGCCCCCCACCCCACTTTTTAACGAAGAACAAAATCACAGCTATTTTGAAATAATATGGCATTTTTTTATGTTCAACATAAGCATAGACTGAGTAAGCATTTCTCTTGAAGTAATATAGTTGTATAATGCAGGTCAAAAAATTGGAATTGAAAGTAACTTGCCTTTGAAAAAAAGTTGGCCATTATCTTGTCATTATAGTTGTCATTATCTTGCTTGTCAAAGAATTTCTGGACTTGAACCCCCTCACTTTTAAGGTCACATTTTTTTTTTTGCTTGTTAAAAAATTTCTGGACTTGAGCCCCCTCACTTTTAAGGTTGTGACTACGCCTCTGCTCTATTATATAAACATACAGAGAACAAATATCTTCAATTCTGTATGAAGTTTGTCTCAGGTCAGAGGTCAATACATGACCATGTGACTGACCCACTTCAATTCCCATTGAAGTTTATAAACTTGTTATTTATTTCATAAATAAACTGAGCGTCCATGCAATACCGGTATAAAATTACTCATAAGATACATGTACAGAGCTGCCAACCCTTACGATTTTGGCGTAAGGCGTACGAAATCAGCCTCTAAAATACGCCTTACGATTTCTCTCTATATTCTTCCGATTTCAGGTTTTTCTCATTCAAAGTATATAATACCGATATTTTTATAGCTGGCAGTCTATAGTTTCTACTATTATAATATTATATTCATAATTCTTACAACGCTTGCTTGTATCATCATTTCGGTTTTAGAAGGCCGATCACATTAATGTCAATGTTTTAAAGTAAACAAAATGGAAACATGCCTAAAATTACATGTCCATTTACCAAACATCTTCAGCGACAGGGGGCCTAGGTGGTCCCTAGACCCCGCCTTACTATTTGTCATTTCAGAATGTTGGCAGCTCTGCATGTATACTTAAACCATGATAAAATCATATGTGTCCAATGCAGCATATAAATGCGTCCAATAAATCATTAACATACAAGTACATGTGTATATATACCGTAATACATATATATTGCATTATTTTTAGGTCCTGTTCTGTGGATGCCCTAAGACAGTGTCTACCCATCACTCCATCTGATATCACTTGTTCTGAGCATATTTCTCTCTCAAACTTAACAAAGCAATATGCCCATGCCCTCCCTTCTTCAAAGGGAGGCAAAAAAAGGGCATCAAGCTTCCAGAAAAAGAATTGAATTGGAAAAAACCATGCACATCTACAAATTATGTCCTATATCATTGACTACAAATTCACAAAATTCAGTCGAGTTGTTTTAGAGAAGATGTACTGACAAAAAAGTTGAAAAACAGAGCTAAAGAGCACAAACATTTTAATTCAATATTATATACTATTGATAGTTTTTCATTTCAGCATCATAACTCCCGGAAGGAAAATCTTGCAAAGATGAATATCTACATGTTCTTATCAATTATAAAGTACATGCATCTAACATGTCTTTATTAACTATAAAGTTTCTTGATATTCTATTTAGCAGTTTCAGAAGAGTTGTGATAACAAAAACATGACTGACTGATAGGTCAAAAACATTGTATGGGGTCTACTAATATAGAAAATTGAAAAACACAAACAATTGTAATATTACCTTGAGTTTTATTTTCAACTGTCTTAAAAATTAAATTCAACTACATTAATAACAAAACAGGTACATATAAAGTCAGAGGTCTGAAAAAATATTTAAAAATATAAATGTCCAATTAGACTGCACTGCTGATAATCAAATCTCAAAGATCACAGAAATAGGGTAAGTCAATGAATGAAAAACATGTATGATTGTTAGGAGCTCCAAGATACTGGAAACAGCATCCATTTTCATATACATTTGGCAGTTAAGCATATGTAGCTGACTGGTCCTAAGAACACTATACATCCACCCTTGTCTTCATGAAGATCTGGAAATCACAACCTCCTGGTAAGTACGGTACAGTCCAGCTACATACTTGCAGAGACCATGTGGTACGTCAGAGGGAAAAAGACATACCTCGTTTTCAGATGAGCAGAGAGCGGACACTTTTGGAAGCTTGTGCTTAGCCTTGGTTTGCAAGGGAATGTACTTTTGAACATCAACATTTTCTGCTATATCCCTGAATTGAATGACTTTCTTTGGGTCCTATTATAAGTAAAAGGTATGTAATAAACTGAAAATAAGCCTTACAAATTTAAAATATATTTCAATTAAAACAGTGATCTTAATTATGGGCACATAAATGTAGAATGTTGTTTCACTTATATCTTTTAAATTTACATAAAGAATTAAAAACTTAGCGTTAGTAAAACAAGAACTTGTTAAGTTCTAATGACACATTCCTTGGATATATATATACATCATGTATTACATTTCTTGTTAAATATTCCAATATACATGTATTTGAATTTATCATTATGATTTCCAAACTAATTTTTTAAAATGTCACAAAAAAATATAAACACCAAAAACTGCGATATCAACATTTTAAGTTGTAGTACATGTATGTTCAATTGGATTATGGGTTCACTGTTGTAACATCCTCTGGTATCTTGTCTAAATTTTTGCAATGTACTTTAACTTTTCGCTTGATAAAATTGCACTTTTTCCACAAGATCTTGGAAAAAATATATATTTTTGAGGAATGTGTCTTACTGTTGAAAAACACTGTAAATAAATAAAGATTAAAAACAAGGTAATCAAAGATTACAGAGCCCACCTCAAGCAATATTATAGGCAAAGTCCGGCCATGTTCTACTAATAATCTAGTAGTGCAAGTTTGGCTTATAGTTACTTAGAAATGAGAAAATAACTTCAACCTGATCATTTTTTGGTTGAAATGCAACATCTGAAACCTAGACTGGTACAATGGAACATACTAAAAGCATCATACATGCATATCTGATCAAAATAAGATCAAGTACTTGAAAAAGAACTTTTGGATGCAGACATCAATACAAATGCTGAGGGAATTACATAAACTCCCAAAATCTTGCTGAGGTGAGCTCATAAAAACACCAATGCGTAAAAGTGAATTCAACTCCTTCTTTACCAGAAGAGATCTGTAAGCCTTTTTAAGAAGGATCCACTGTACAAAAATCAAAGAAAGTTGTTCCAATGTTGGTCAAATTCTATACAAGATTTTTGTTGTCACCCTTTTATCTGTTTTATCTATGGTACAGATAGTATTTTAAATGATTTAACAGCTAGAAGAGATCTGTAAGCCTTTTTAAGAAGGATCCACTGTACAAAAATCAAAGAAAATTGTTCCAATGTTGGTCAAATTCTATACAAGATTTTTGTTGTCACCCTTTTATCTGTTTTATCTATGGTACAGATAGTATTTTAAATGATTTAACAGCTTCAAAGAAATAGAAAGTGGCATAGTTTATCATTCACATCTGTATATACTATATAAGTGCATTATAATTCAGATCATTCAAAAGTTAGCATAATCTTCCTATTCAACTTATAAGCGTAATCATATATATTATTGAATCTATAGTTATGAAAAAGGCAAGTAAGGGTAAAAACCATTGATTAGTGAACAAACAGCAGAGCAAGGGGTGCTTAAATATGTTCTTGCTAAAATAAATACAAGAACAAAGAAGCTGACTGACTGAATGTCTGAGGATATATGCTTATCAAAGACCACATACACCTAAGGATACTACCATTTACTCATCAAATATTATAGTTTGAACAAAATGTCTATTGTAGTATTTGTATAATTTGCTTTAAAGTGCTAAAAATTGGCATTTTCCGGTATAATCCTATAGTAAATGTACCTGTATTTTGAGACGTTCCCTCAAAAATACCTGGACGGTACATTTTCCCCAAACTTTGCATGTACACTGAAGTTAATGTAAGTTATATATGGTATAAAAATGAAGTGTTTCGCTATTGTAGTTTTTACACAATAAAACTATAGTCGGCCCCCTTAAATATGATGTTATGCATGGCTATGTTGTTATTTAAAGAAGAGAGCTAGTGTTTAAAATCTGTAATCTGTTTTTGTGACAATTTGTATTTTTTTTCCTGTAATTATTCCTTTGCAACACCTAGATTGCAAAATGTTGTTCCAACCTACCCCTAGGGGAGGACCAGATGAATTGATCACATCTTAATCTACAGGAACATTTAAAAGTTGTTTCCATATTACTATGACTAACCATGGCTTTGTTGTGCTTGATTTTTTAATTCATTTTGTAAATGTTCCTATGTCAAACTTTGTTTCTTATTGGAGCCCCACCCTATCCAAAGGAACCATGGTCTGAACAATTTACAAACTATGGTATGCAGGAAACTTGCACCAAAGTTTCATCTTTATTTATCCTTTCTGGTCAAGATTTTTCAAATATATTTCAAAGTGAAACTTTGATCCCCTTTTGTGGCCCAACCCTATCAAAAGGGTAAAGCAACAGAATGTTTAAAACCTACACTACCTCAGGAACAAAATTTCTGGTACAGTGGCTAAAGAGTAAAAAAATTTCTTTTAAGACCCGACTCCTTTTTTTAAAAATTTTACCTCTTCTTGATTGTCTCCTCTTGAAAGGGGGGTTGGCCCTTATTTTAACAAAGCCGCGATCAAGAATCGATCCCGGGCCTCCCGATCACGAAGCGAACGCTCTACCACTAGGCTACCGTGACCGGTAATTATTTAGATATTTCAAAAACTATTTCAAATTTCATTCTAATAAAAGCCACGCAGCTGTATACAGACATTCCAAAATAATGTTTCATGGAGCGACAGGTTGTTAAATTCCTCTCATCACTATAAGTACCCCATCCCTTAAAATGAATAAAAATGTCCTTCCGTCTCTCCTTCTGTCACACTTTGCCTTTAGCTCAGTTCAAAGCTCAGTTTCAAACAAACTATCCAAGATAATTTTATCAATCTTTATATACTGAAAGAAATTAGTCCTTCCGTCTCTCCTTCTGTCACACTTTGCCTTTAGCTCAGTTCAAAGCTCATATCAAACAAACTATCCAAGATAATTTCATCAATCTTTATATACTGAAAGAAATTAATTCGAGTTATGCAATTGCATTAAATTCTTTTTAAACTAGACTTTATATGCATGTATATACCTCACTTTTCTTAAATTAGTGTTTAGCTCAGTTTTAAAAATACCATTTAAAATGGTGTTATCAAACTTCACATGTTGATGCATATTGATGAGAGCTATTTAATGGCATCACCGTTTTTAAACTTGGCCTTTCTTTCGACCTTGACCTAACTCTTTTTATCTCAATTTAAGCTCTAACGAGAGTTAGTTATTGCTTAGCACAAGGTCATTTGGAAAGATCAAGTATGTGGCTTTTGACCTCGACTCAAGGTTACGTCTTCTAGTTCGTAGCTCCAACGGAAGACCTATTCGTTGCTTTGCAACGAGCTCGGCTCTAGTTTTCTACTGATTTTTGTTTAGAGCGTGTGTCTAGAGAAGTGAAGTAAGGAGTTAATCCTTGCCTAGCGGGTTCGAATCCCACTGTGGGACGTGGAGACAGGTCCTTCGGATGAGACTATATAAACCGAGGTCCCTTGTCGCAGCAGGTGCTGGCACGAAAAAGATCCCTCCCTGCTCAATGGCCCTGAGTGCCCAGTATAGGACAAACTTTGTAGCTCTCCACCGACAAGTGCTGGACAGGTGTCTCCACATGAGTGAAAATTTCTCAAGAGGGACATTAAACAACATACAATCAATCAATCATCTACTGATTTTGAGTCCAAAATACCTCTCATGTTTTGCTATTATTAAAAATCAAAAACTCGTTTGTTTGAATTCAGCAGTGAATTTTTGTTTTGAACAGTCTCATTTTGACGCTTTTTAATCGCTAAATCAGATAAAGAATTCAAACACTAAAGTGATGTCATGTTGCAAAAAAGCATTGGTTAAAAAAAAATGTCAGAAATAGTTATCAGAAATGTAGATGTTCTCTCATCTTCGCTAGCCAAGGGTTTCTGATACGCTACTCTCCTCATGAACCGTTGGCATACGGTGTTGATAGAAATTGGGGATTTTTTCTCGAGTTCTGACTGGGATTCAGTACAACCGGTTGACCAATCAGCAATTGTTTTTTGTAAATGACAATATTTGCATTCGGGATACTTCTTGACTCTTTAATCTCGGAAATGAAAAACGCAAGTTAACAACGATAAAGTAACATTTAAAACAAAATGATCAGGCTACTGAGTAATTTGGACCCTGTTCTGTTTGAACCGGTGCAGCATAAGGCCCCACAACCTAGCCTTGTTTTGGTTACAATTTTTAGTTAAAAAGAACTTTCAAAATAGTTTTTAATTTGGATGGCATTCAGGCCCTTCTGGCTATTGACTTAATTAGACAATATAAAATACTGAAGTCTATCAATCTATAGAACAAAGAATGAATTGCAGATAAATTACGCAGTTAAATTAATAATTTTGATTAACTATCGTAGTATTGCAGATGTGATAAATCAATTTTTTTCATTAAGAAATGAAGGCAGTGATTTGTATGTATTTTGAATTTTACTAAAGATATGAAAGCTCAATCATCATGAAGAAAAAACATTTTTTGAAAAAATTGACTTTTTTTACTGTTGTAGTTTCCGATCTCATTTGCAATCAATTTCACTGTTACAAACAAAAAGAATATCATGGCCCCTCAGTGTGCTGTTCCAGTAACTGTTGCAGAAGAGAAGGAAAAAAACACTCCAGCAGGTCAACCCAAGCAATCAGATGAGGCTGATACTGGGAGACTAGCGGTACTGTATACAGAATTTACAAACTTTGATTGACTGTGTATGCAGGCTTTACACTTGCAGTATCTCAACAATTGTTAAGCAGGACTTTTATGTAAAGAAGCATGCATAATACAGATAATCCTGAAACATTGTTAATAGGAATCTTAAAATTGTTTTCTTAAAAACACAATACAATTTCTTTTTTTTGAAAACATTGTTTTCTGACCATAATTCCATAATATTTGATGTATTGAAATGTGGTTTCCTTGCATTCTGCTCTGAAATTCATTTTTTTTGGGGAGAAAAATGGGAGAATACAGCTCAATTAAAGCTTTATGCGACATATACAGTCAAACTTCATTATCTTGAACCTGATAGGGCTGAGAAAACACTTCAAGATATATGAGGATTTGAGATATTGAGGGTACAAAATACTTAAAGCATATGTGGTTGGGACTTCCACATCACTTCAACATATCCATGGTTTTCGAGAAATCAGAGTTTGAGATACCGAAGTTCAACTGTATATACATTAATCCTCTACTATTACCTTTACTGAACAAGTATGATGATATTACTCTATAGAACAGAAAGCCTAGTTTAGTTTAATTAGTTTAGTTTAAGAAGTATTTTATTCATAATATACAAAGTGTACAATATGAATATGAAAGCCTACCTCAGGGATCGACACAAACTTTAAAACCATAGTTGTCAGCAGGGCTAGCCATTTCTAATTTCTACTAGCCCTGTTCATGAATTTGTTGTCCAGCAGCCACAGGCCAGTGGCTGAGGCGATGAGTGGGGTAGGTGCGGGAGGGGGTGTCCCCCTCCTGCTGGTGGGGGTATGGGGAGCCTCCCCTGGGAAATTTTGAAAATAGAGATGCCAAATTCTGCATTCTGGCTGTATTTGGGTAAAACTTATATGTCACTCTATGATTGTCACTTAAGACATTTTTCTATTTGAAAAATTCCACATTTATAATCATTTAGGGTATTTCGAATCACCTTCAAATTAAGTTTTACATTTTGACTTACAAAAATAATAAGTATGATGATAAAACATGTTTGAAAATAAATTCAACAATTTTCAGGTACATTGTTCGTAAATTATAATTATTTTTGTTGCTCTGAGTGGGTGTTAATTTGGTAAAATTTACAGTAGTCCTGCAGGACTAGTTTAAAGGCATGTTTAGTAGTCCGACATCAATATATTCAGTTGTCCCGGGCCAGCGGGCTTTCGTTAGTGTTGAATTCGAACCCTGGTACCTGTGTATGTGCAGTAGCATTTTACTGTTAAGTGCATTCTGTAATTTTTTTCTTCAACAGAAAAGAGCTCGTTTGTATGCAGAGTGTGTTGAAATATTCACAGAGTATTTCTCTAAAAGAGAAAAGCTTGTATCGATGGATGTATCTTCTAAAGCAAAGGAAGATATATGGGATAAAGTATGTGAATTCTTCTCAAACCTAGATATTCCTCATGTAAGAAATGTGGACACAGTCATTTTCTTCATATTTGGTAAGTGTGTATGCACATATAACGGGCTTTTGAAAATATCAGAAAATTGTTTGATAAAATGCTAACACTTTAATTAAAAAGCAATATTTTTGATACATGTACTGTTATCTTTAAAATAATAAAGAAATAGAGTGTATTTATTTATCAATAAATAAGTTATGATTTTGATGGGATAGAAAGAGAACAAAATTTTATTTTAAAAGTAAAGTTTGAAAGGTAAAGATTGTCTTAGTATATGTTAGCAGACATTAATGCAAGTTTACATAAAGTTTACTTATAGAACACAAAACTCTGTTATATAAAATTATAAGGATGCTTTAATAGTTTCATGGCAGTCTGAAAGTCTGAAGTTTAAGATGGCAACTTTTTTGTTGAAATTTGCACTAAACAATGAGTCAAAGTAGTCGCTGCCATAAAAAAGTAATAATACAAAAAGTAATAATTGACAGCAGTAAGAAACAGTGTACATATTATCTGCAGATTAATTGGCAATAATTCTTAGCTCTTTCAAAGTTTTGGAAAAGTTTTTTTGTTAAATCTGTCTCCTATTTTTAGCTCTACTGGTCAGAGACCAGAAGAGCTTATGCGATAGTAATGCGTCCGGCGTCCGTCCGTCTGTCCGTCTGTCTGTAAACAATTTTTCAAAATGCTACTCCTCCTACAGTGTTGGTCTAATTTCAATATAACTTGGCACACAAGTAGACTACACTAAGATACATAATTCTGTGTATCGGTTTTTGATTTCATTGAACGGGGTTGCAGTGGTTACTAAAAATAGAAATTTCTGTGAAAATCTTTCAAAATGCTACTCCTCCTACAGTTTTTGTCTGATTTCTGTATATATTGGCACACAAGTAGAATACACTAAGATACATAATTCTGTGTATCGGTTTTTGATTTCGATGAACGGTGTTGCCGTGGTTACTAAAAATAGAAATATCTGTAAAATTGTTTCAAAATGCTACTCCTCCTACAGTTTTGGTCTGATTTCAATATAACTTGGCACACAAGTAGACTACACTAAAATACATAAATCTGTTTATTGGTTTTTGATTTCGATGAACGGTGTTGCCGTTGTTACTAAAAATAGAAATATCTGTAAAATTGTTTCAAAATGCTACTCCTCCTACAGTTTTGGTCTGATTTCAATATAACTTGGCACACAAGTAGACTACACTAAAATACATAAATCTGTTTATTGGTTTTTGATTTCGATGAACGGTGTTGCCGTTGTTACTAAAAATAGAAATATCTGTAAAATTGTTTCAAAATGCTACTCCTCCTACAGTTTTGGTCTGATTTCAATATAACTTGGCACACAAGTAGACTACACTAAGAACATAAAGAGACTTTATCAACGATCATTATTCTATTTATTGCTGATCTAAAGTTTCAAATCCCAGCTGCTTAAGTACTTTTCTCTTCCTTTGCTATTAGTTCAAACCAGTAGAGCTTCAGTCTCGACAGAGACTTCTGGTTCTTCTTTAAATCAGAAACATGTGGACTAATTAATGCAATGTAGATATAATGTGTAACTCAGTGTGAGTCTTTGGGTTTCCAAACTGAGACTCTTATTTTCATAGCAGTAAGAAGTGAAGCATAAAAAAAAATGTTTTGGATTAGTTGAGAGGTCTTCATAGAAGCCCTTTACAATCTCGATACTGGTATCCACTGTTTTCCACTATTATGATATCTTTTTTAATGGTCAAAAAGACTGTTTTCCACTTGACTATATACTGAACACACTGGAGTATGACATACATTTATGAGTCATCTGGATCATAAGAATCTTTTGTAATGTTACAATTCTTTATTTTCTTGTATTTTCAATGAAATAAAAATGTACAACTGGTTAGCAATTATAAAATTAAAATTTGTACAACTGGTTAGCAATTATAAATATAAAACTATAAATCAATGTTCAGAATTTTCAATTTCCCCATTTATATATAAGATACTGAAGAAACATGAAATCGGTATGCTGTATTAACTTCTTTGTCAGAACTTTCAATCCCCCTTGTAAATAAATACTGAAGAAATTCAACATACTATACATGTACATGTATTAATTAACTAACTTAATTTGTAAAGAATATGATATATTTTCCATAATTTTTTGTATAATTAATTACTGACTTTCTTGCAAAGATGCTAAATAGAGATTTCTATTTTCATATAGTACAAAATTAATAAGAAACTGTATTCAAAGTAATCTATGAATCTTCAAAGAATATAAAGTTCAGGGTAATGTGAAGAGAATTGGCAATTAAATTCCTTTCAGAAATAATAAAATGTACAGCATACTGCCTACGTTATAACAAAATCTTTGATGTTAGCTTTTTCTACGGTCATGTAATTTGATTTTTTAATCACGGGGATGGATTTTTCCTCATGTATTATGAAGCCGATAATAATGAGAGAGAAATTTTTTTTTATGGTTGCATGGCCAAAGCAGTTGGCACTGAAGATTTTCAATTTGGTTATCGAGATTTTTTCTTCAAAGTCAAGTATTGTGTGTTTTAAATGGATATGTCATAACATGTAGACCTGTTGGCTCTTCTGTACATCAAACAAGATATTACTGTTTCTGTAAACATTGTAGAAGACAAAGATGCTCAGAATTATCATACAGACTTCCTTGATGCCAAGCGTGTCAATGTTCGTGATATGGCAGTCAACATATCAGCACCTCCAGTAAGATACAATAAAAAAAACATGTATAAGTGGTATTCACAATTTTGAAACAATATTTTGTTTTATAGCTCAAAACCACAGAATCAACATTTATTTTATGATGCATATTTTAGGAACGAATAATTCCAGCAGTATGCAAGTACATTGATGATACATATCCAATACAGAAGAAATTCATTGTTGATCTTCATCAGTCTACTATAACAAGAGATTGCATGAAAAAGGTAATGATTGATGCAGGGGAGATAGGCAGTATACAAAAAATTGGTGTCAATCATGTGACCCATTGCTATCTCTTTTTACTTGGTGTAATGTTTTTCCATCGTTATCCAGTTATAAACTTTTCATCATTTTCAGCTTCTCTGGCCTAAGTTTATTTCAATGCATTTTGGTGTGTGATGTGTGTATGTAAAATGGGAACAAAATTTTGACTTACATGATCTTTGTTTCCCTAAGAACCTGAGGGTGAGGCCAATAAACCATTAACATTAGTGCAATCTTCAAAAATCACCTTTTTAACCCTTGTACATATCAAACAGTCAGTCTGTTGGCATGATAAAAAAAACTGAGTTCTTTACAAAAAAAAATGAAGCTTGAGATTTGTTATGGGGGATGATTTGTTCTACAAAACCAGTCAATAACTTTCGTGTAGAAGTTCATTAACCAGAAAGTATGTCCTAAGACCCCTGGCTTCCACCCAAAGTCGTGTACAAGTTAAAATTCAATTTGAGAAATTATTAACATATATCCTTAAGCTTGGCATATCTTTGTAATTCAGAAATTTTGGAAGCTCATACTTGAGTATTTTCGCTCATCTGAGCTGAAAACACAAATGAGATTTTCTGATCACCAGTTGCCTGGCCTCCATCTCTGTATGTCTGTAAACTTCTCCCATTTTCAACTTCTTCTCAAGAACCACTGGGCCAATTTTAACATAAGAGGATACAAAGCATCCTTGGCTGAAGGGAAATTTTACTTGTTAAAATAAGGGCCAACCCCCCTTTCAAGAGGAGACAATCAAGAAGAGGTAAAATTTTTAAAAAAAGGAGTCGGGTCTTAAAAGAAATTTTTTTACCCTTTAGCCACTGTACCAGAAATTTTGTTCCTGAGGTAGTGTAGGTTTTAAACATTCTGTTGCTTTACCCTTTTGATAGGGTTGGGCCACAAAAGGGGATCAAAGTTTCACTTTGAAATATATTTGAAAAATCTTGACCAGAAAGGATAAATAAAGATGAAACTTTGGTGCAAGTTTCCTGCATACCATAGTTTGTAAATTGTTCAGACCATGGTTCCTTTGGATAGGGTGGGGCTCCAATAAGAAACAAAGTTTGACATAGGAACATTTACAAAATGAATTAAAAAATCAAGCACAACAAAGCCATGGTTAGTCATAGTAATATGGAAACAACTTTTAAATGTTCCTGTAGATTAAGATGTGATCAATTCATCTGGTCCTCCCCTAGGGGTAGGTTGGAACAACATTTTGCAATCTAGGTGTTGCAAAGGAATAATTACAGGAAAAAAAATACAAATTGTCACAAAAACAGATTACAGATTTTAAACACTAGCTCTCTTCTTTAAATAACAACATAGCCATGCATAACATCATATTTAAGGGGGCCGACTATAGTTTTATTGTGTAAAAACTACAATAGCGAAACACTTCATTTTTATACCATATATAACTTACATTAACTTCAGTGTACATGCAAAGTTTGGGGAAAATGTACCGTCCAGGTATTTTTGAGGGAACGTCTCAAAATACAGGTACATTTACTATAGGATTATACCGGAAAATGCCAATTTTTAGCACTTTAAAGCAAATTATACAAATACTACAATAGACATTTTGTTCAAACTATAATATTTGATGAGTAAATGGTAGTATCCTTAGGTGTATGTGGTCTTTGATAAGCATATATCCTCAGACATTCAGTCAGTCAGCTTCTTTGTTCTTGTATTTATTTTAGCAAGAACATATTTAAGCAGCCCTTGCTCTGCTTTTTGTTCACTAATCAATGGTTTTTACCCATACTTGCCTTTTTCATAACTATAGATTCAATAATATATATGATTACGCTTATAAGTTGAATAGGAAGATTATGCTAACTTTTGAATGATCTGAAT
>PRKT01000029.1:619447-691428 GCA_003671525.1 Saccostrea glomerata
GGGTATATAGTAATCGGGATTTCCGTCCGTCCGTTTGTTACGCTTTATCTCTTATCCACAACTCCTCTTATACTACTGAGTGAAATTTAATGAAACTTTCACAGAATCTTTATTACATATTGCCATTGTGCACCTCCTATTTTACTTTTTTATTCGACACATATTTTAGGTTTCCCATAGCAAAACATGGACATTGCCATTACCAGGGTATATGTTGCACATATTGAAATGAAATTTGGTGTACAGATTTATCCTTAGACCATCTAAGTCAAGTTCTGTTTTTGGGTACATTTTGGACAGAGTTATGCCCCATGGACTTGAAAAATTCTAATAATTTGCAGTTTCCATTAAGTTTATTTTCTTCGCAGAAGTTTCACATATTGAAACTAGAGGTACTGTGAGCAATGAGCTCACTAAATGATACCCCCTGCCTCCCATATCATTATAACTGATGACAAAGTCCCATGTTTTGCCGTGGCTGGGAAACCCAAAATATGTGTCTGATCAAAAAGTAAAATAAGAGGTGCACAATGGCAATATGTAATAAAGATTCTGTGAAAGTTTCATTAAATTTCACTCAGTGGTATAAGAGGAGTTGCGGATAAGAGATGGGTACCCTAAAGCGTAACAGACGGACGGAATTAACAATTACTATATACCCTCCCGCTTTTCAAGCAGGGGGTATAATGAAATTTAGTATACAGATTAATCTGAAGAATATCGAGGTAAAGTTTTGTTTGGGTATGATCGAGCCATTATGGACAAAGTTATGCCCCTTGGACTTGGAAAAATTCCAATAATTTGCAGTTTTTGTTCATTTTCTTTTTAGAAGTTGCACATATTGAAATGAAATTTAGGATATATATTTATCCTAAGAAAATCTAGGTCAAGGGTCCATTTTACTGAACAACTTATGACTACACCAAAAACTTAGTTGATCAATACTTTTGCAACATTAATCATTTTGTTTAAAATTGCTTGTGCAAAAATATCTTACAATACATGTAATCCATTTAGAGAGATAAAATTTTTTTTTCCAAGATAAGTTAATTAGAAGTTATATTAAGAATCGAATTTTGGTCTTAAGACGTAAGTTCTTTTGTAAAACAGGCCCCAAGTTCTGTTTTGGGTATGAAGGTGCCATTTTGGACAGAGTTATGCCCCTTGGACTTAGAAAAAATTCTAATTTACAGTTTTCATCCATTTTCTTTGCAGAGGTTGCACATATTGAAATGAAATTTAGTATACAGATTTATCTTAAGAATATCAAGGTCAAGATTTGTTATACCCCCCGCTTGAAAAGTGGGAGGGTATATAGTTATCGGGATTTCCGTCCGTCCATCTGTCTGTCCGTCCGTCTATTACGCTTTATCTCTTATCCGCAGCTCCTTTTATACTACTGAGTGAAATTTAATGAAACTTTCACAGAATCTTTATTACATATTGCCATTGTGCACCTCCTATTTTACTTTTTTATTCGACACGTCTTTTAGGTTTCCAATAGCAAAACATGGACATTGCCATTATATGTTTACCTATGACATCACATATAGAAGCTTCTGGATAACATTTAATAGGACGATTTATTCCTCTTTACACATTACCGTAAAACAATATATAGCAACACATGGACATTATGGGAGGCAGGGGGTATTATTAAGTGAGCTCATTGCTCACAGTACCTCTAGTTTTGGTTATGATCGGGCTATTATGGACCGAGTTATGCCCCTTGGACTTGGAAAATTCTAATAATTTGCAGTTTCCATTTATTTTCTAAGCAGAAGTTGCACATATTGAAATGAAATTTAGTATACATATTTATCCTAAGAGTATCTAGGTCAAAATATATTTTGGGAATGATCAGGCCATTTTGGACAGAGTTTTGCCCCTTGGACTTAGAAAAATTCTAATTATTTTGGGGAGGGGGTGCATACCGGGCAAGTGTACGTATTACAAACATCTCTTGTTTTAGAATTTCACCATCACTACAACAGTTTCTCAGGGCAACTGCACAAAAAAGCAACTTTCGTGAAACCCAGGGGCTGACAAATCCCATTGCCCGACGCCCGGGGCTAGTGAATTTTAGAGGTGGGCAAGTGAAATTTTATCAATTACTTGCCCGTGGGCAAGTGACTTAAAAGAAAATAAAAATCAATATTTAAGACACAAATCTAAAGTTGGACACTAGGCTTACATGATTGACTTAATATTTTTGTTTATAGTATATGGTGGGGCAGGCAAAAATTCAGGTTGGGCAAGTGAATTTTGAACATGCACTTGCCCTTGGACAAGTGCCTAAAAAATCTATTTGTCAGCCCCTGGAAACCTTTACAATACAGTGTAGATATATATATGCAGATTCACAGGGACTCTCTATTCATTAGATCCTTCACAATGTTAATATGAGCTTATGATATACCCCCCTCATTAGCATCCCAGTTAAAGGTTTAAAAGCCAATTCTCAAGTAATTATAAGCCTTTTAATACTTGGACCAAACTTGCATGGATGATACACTACACAGGACTTGTTTCAGGTGATGGATCTTGAGAAAGAAGATTTTTCCTGTATATTTCGATGTAAAACTTTTACAACTACGGTAAAACTCTACACTAATTTCAAGATGCAGTGTATTGAGAAGCTCAAAATGTGAAAAGTAACAGATGGACATCAAGCAACAGAAAACCTCAGTTGTGCTTTTAGCTCAGACAAGCATAAACAATACATGATCAATTCAATTTCAGTCAATTCTTTTATGTCAGAATTCAATTATTACATATAACATGCTTGTTCAAAGACATGACTGTTCAACAATGTAACATGCATAGTATATCTAGTAATAGTTTGACTAGAGAATTCTTACTTTGTTAAAATTTGAGAATACCAAGAAAATTGATAGAAGCAATTTAAGATTCTTCTATTATGTATGCATTTTAGGTAATACACATGATAACTATTATAAAAATGCAGTTTCTAACAGAATGATTTGTAATTCAAAATTGCACTGTAGTTTTGAACTTTAACTAAAAACGTTAACATATGGAGTAATCCAAGATTACATAATTCAACTCAATCAACAATTCATCAAAATAAATCAAGGCACATACAAATGTACTAACATTGGTATATTCAATATTTAAGATAAAAGCAAACTCATCCAGTGCATTTCTCTTTGACTATCTTTCCTTTTAACAGGACATGACAATATTCCAACATTTGGGTTCTCATCCATACAATTGAATTTAACAAGCAAATTACCAGAAAACAATAGACACTGAAACATGCAAAAAAAGTTATAGCACATGCAACATGATAATAAACAATATTGCACTACAATGAAGCTCACAATGGAATATATATGCCCTTTATCTCAAATTTCAACAATAAAAAGAAAATACTTGAGTGTGTAGGAAAAAATCAAATTTAAACAAATTTAATGTGCAGCTTTATTACATTTTAACCTTACTGTAGATTCCTTATTTTTAGCGGGTACTTATTAAATACTAAATGGCTATTTAACGCCAAATCATGAGAATATATATTCCCGAATGGACAGTTGATCAAGAGAATTTATATGGATTTCAGCACCATAGAAATAAAAGCCAGTAATTTTATTTCTCGAGTTATGCTTCTCACGAAATTATGCTGTAATTAATTCCTCGTGTATAATAAGGAATCTACAGTATTAATTATTTGAGAAATGTATATGTAATTAAAAATATAAATGTATGATACATATTTAAATGTTACATTAACAACTGATATCATTTAGTATTCCAGAAAAAAGTTTCCATTTCCACATAACACAGTGATGCAGAACTTTTGAATATTCTCACTCTCCTTACCCTAAAAGATTGGTATCAACAGGAAAAATCAATGTATAATATACACTGATAAAAATAAATCATAAAATTGTTATGATTAACTAAATCCAATTCAATTGACTCAATAGAAGTTCATTTTGTCTTCACTTGTTCACATTGGAATCCACAGTGGTTTTAACATCACTGTCTTCAGAAATCAAGTTTTCTGCTTCCATTTTTTCAGTGTCTGATGTCTCAACCATTTTATCAGTTGGATTCAAATCCTTCTGGTTCACTTCTAATAGTTGAGATTTGTCAGCTTCATTCTCCATGTTAACAGTCTTGTCTTTACCATCAAGTGAAACTTTGTCATCAGTTTTGTTTTGCTCTGTCCTGTGCGTTTCATCTCCTACAGAGTTAATAGAATGATTAGGCACTTTTTCACAAGTTTCAGCAGGTATTTCTTCTCCAGATTTATCTTTTTCATTTTCAGCTTCAACTGAACTGTTTTCAGGTTGTTTCGAGGTTGACTTCTCTACATCGTTTTCATGTTCCTCTCTACTCACTTTATCACTGTTCTTTTGGTCAAGGACATCTGCAGAATCACAATCCATCTCTGACTTTTCTTTCATTTCAGATCCAATCATATCACACTCTGATGATTCTGCTTCTTCTGAATTTGATTTTAAATCCTTTGCAGACACAGATTCGGAGTTTACTTCCATCTCTTCTGATGATACTAATTCCGATGTTTCTACACTTTTTGCCAATGCTGAATCAGACTGAGCTTCAACATCTTGTTCTGATGATATAGCAGTTGCTCCTTCTATTGGTCCCTCTTTGGTTGAAGGTGTTTTGGAATCCTGTTTTATTCTTGCTGAACTACGTACAGGGGTGACTTTTTTATCAGTAGGTGAAGGAGTGACTTTTTTCACAGGAGAGCTTAGCCTTCTGATACCAAGCTTCTTTCCCCTTTGTCTCACAGTGGCTCTGGCTTCCTCTAAAGCTGCAAACATAGTCTGCACTCTGGGTTCTAACCGAATCATTCCTTCCTCTGATCTTGTAGGAGACCCTATCCTGTCACTGAAATCATTCTCATTGTCAGACACACTACACAAATTGTCATATAAATCATGATTTATATCAGAGGAATCATTTGCATTGTATGACCCATCCAAACTAGCAGATCTTTTTCTTTCTGCAGGAACAGATTTCGTATTGTCGGTTTTCTTAAGCTTGTTCTCTGATGAAGTCCCACTGTCCTGGCGTTTCCTCTTCCGTGCTGATTTCTCTGAACTTCCACTTTTAACAGATGCGGTATCATCTTGCATATTTGAATCTTTGGTTATCTTCTTCTTATTTACTGAACTAGTTAGGGAACTTGAACTCACACTTGATGCAGCATCATTTTTGGATTTCTTCAGCTGTGTTGTATCAAACTTGTGAATGTTCCGAACATGTCGAAAAAGATTATAATCATTTGCAAATGTTATGCTGCATTCTATGCACTTTCTGGCTTTCACATCTATTCTAGGACATATTTTGTTTTCTTCATCCTTCTGCTTAGCATCTGAAGTTGTATCTGCTTCCATTTTGGCTTTGGTAACTGATACACTTTCCATCTTTTTGGACGTCTCTGGTGACTTCTTAGTCCCAGCTGCAGATTTTGTGTCTTGACCACTTTGGATCAGTGATCTTCGTCTGGTTGTGATTATAGACTTCACAGGCTGATTAGGAGACACAGTTTTATGTGGGGTTGATTCTAGTTTTGAAATTCCAGTCCCTTTCTTGTATGAGTTTGAAGCTGCCATTTCAGACTCCAGTCTCTGCTTCGTTCTCAGAGTCTGCTGTTTCTTCTGAAGTCTCTTTTCAGACCCCTCTTTTTTCAGATCTTTAATAAGATTGTTGATATCCTTTCCTACAATCTTTTCTTTGTGTATTCTTTGCAAATGGGAATTGCACTCTGACCTGTTGAAACTAGAAAATGGGCACAATTTGCATTTGTACCTTTTCCATCCAAGATGTCGCACTATATGTCTTCTCAAATTTGACATTGACTTTAACTGAATTCCGCATTCTTTGCACTGCTTTTTATCTCTGTCAAGCAAGGACTCAATGTTATTCATGTCTAAACACACGGGCTTAGTTGACTTCTTGGATTTCATTACATAAACACGCTTAGGATGTCTATATTTCTCACATAATCGCCTCTGAGCCGTTGAAGTTTTCCTCACTGTAATTGTACTATGCTTCACTTCTTCAGTAGGTTGTCCTGGCTTTTTCTTCACCCAGATCTCCTGAATCTTGACCACATTAGCATTTGGACTCTTCCAGATCTTACTTTGAGCCTTAGGTTGAATTGCACTGTAAACAATATTTGTGCCACTTGAATTCTCAGGTTTGTCTTCTTGTGCATGAGATGATTTTCCTCTTGTTTGTATTGTTCGTCTAGTATCCTTTGATGATTCTATGTCCTTCGCCTCATCTTGTTTTCGTGTTGTTTCTTTGTTACCATCTTTTTCAGACAAAGAATTCCAGTCTGCCTTACTGCGATGTCTTTGTCTTTTCTCTCCATCACAATTGTTTTTTTGTTTAGAGTCATCTCCAGTCTTTTCATCTGTCTTCTGCTTTGCTGTTTCTGCCATCTCTTGTTTTAACTGTGGAATCTTTTTGCCTGTAGAATTATCTGTTTTACTATCCATGCTACTACTTCTGGTGTTTGGAGTGCTGGGGGTAGATTTCTGGGCTACAGACCTCCTTGTATTATGCTTTGATACAGGTGTCCCCTTTTCTCCATCAACCTCATCAAACTGACGAACAGAAATAACCTGTTTTCTTCTACTTCTGGAGACCTCTTCCTTTTCTGTTTCTTTAGGCATGTCCTGTGATTCCTCATTATTTGGTAAAGTTTCTTCTTCTTCTTTGTCATTTTCTTTGCTTTCCTCAGAAACTTTACCTTGAATAGCAAAAATATGCTTATTAGGACTCTGCATCTTTTGTCTCATTGTCACTATGTTTTCCTCTTCTGAACTTAAATTTTTTAAGTTTGTATAAACCACCTTTTCTGATTGAGAAGTTTCCTCTTCTGATATCTCTTTTTCCTCCGTATTAATGATCTTGGGAGCATCCTTTTGTGTTGCTTTAGTAGGTACTTTTTCTTCACTTTTCTTTGATGTTTCTTCATTTTTGGCTTCCATCAGTTGCTTGGACTTTCTTGTGTGAATAAAACGATCTTGACTAGACTCTCTGGATGTATTGCTACTTGTGGATGGAGTTTTCTGTCTGGTTGTCTTTTGGTCAGTGTTTTTACTAGAATTGGAATCATTACTTGTGTCTCTACGTTTGTCTTTGGTATCTTTTTCTTTACTTTTGTCTCCTCTTGATTTCCGCTGTCTT
Source organism: Saccostrea glomerata (assembly GCA_003671525.1). NCBI lineage: Eukaryota > Metazoa > Mollusca > Bivalvia > Ostreida > Ostreidae > Saccostrea > Saccostrea glomerata. The sequence goes on from PRKT01000029.1 coordinate 626,645, forward strand.
GTCTGCATGACATTTCCACTCAGGGGAGTTGAATCTTGAGATTTTGTTGGATTTGCAGTCTCATTATTTGATTCCAACTTGGTTTCTTTACTTTCTTCCTCTTCTTTTCCTCTTGATTTTGACCTTGTTCCAACTTTTTCAAAGACGGAGACCAAATTGCATTCTACAGGTGTTTTTGCTGGGGACTCAGCATCTGTTTCTTTTGGAAGTCCCCCATCATTAACATCTGCAGACCTTCTCTTCTTGGGGGATGATTTCGCTGATGTATTGAGGGGACTTTCTGATCCATTTGAACTATTACTCAACTTTCTAGGAGAAACTCCTTTCTTTGGAGAAGTCTTTGGACTAGAGTCAGAACTAGAAACAGAGGTATTGGATTTCTTAGGACTCTCATACAACACAGCTCTTCTTTTGTCAAGGAACCTTGTTTTCATGTACGAGTCTTGATTTACTGCAGCAGCGTTCCGTGTCTGAATGACCCTCTTGGACTGGTTTTGTGATGTGTCAGATTTTTCTGCACTGTTGGATGGACGTTCTGGAGAACTGTCTGAACTGACACTCATCTTGTCTGGTGAAGTGTTTCTGTTGACTCTAGAATTCTTGTCATCTTGTTGGCTAGCAGTTTTCCCTGTTTGCTCTTTTGTTGGGGGTGTCATACTTTCTTTACTTTTATTACCTGGGTTTAATGCTTTACATTGCTTTTTGTGAGAGGCATAATTTTCTTCTTTCCAGAATGCCTTATTACAACCTTCACAGTTTATGATTTTAATTCCTCGAACTGTTTGACCTTCAGATTTGCCTCTCTCTGTTACTTCAGTATCTTTCTGACTGGATGGGCTCAATTCCTCACCACTATCATCTACTTTGTAGCTCATTGACTTTATTTTACTCTTCAGTCTTTCTATGTCTTTGTGAGATTTATCATGACAAGACATAATGTGCTTTGATATATTGTAAAATCTTCCAAAAGTTTTGTCACAGAAAAGACATGGATACACTGTTTTTTCTCCCAAGTGAAAAAATTTCATATGGTTCCACAGTGATTTCTTGGTGCTCATTTGCTTATTGCACACTAAGCACTCCAAAGTTTTGATATGGCACAACCCCTTTTTGCTGAGTTCACTAAGAAATGACCTGTTTGCACTGCCTAGATTGCTCTGGACGGGACGCAGATCCTCCATTGGTTTTCTAGTTTCATGACGCTTGCTACCTTCCCTCTTTTTGTCTTCTATATTAACAGAATTTTCATTTTTCTCTTCTGGAGATTTATCTTTAGGCTGGGTCTCTTTAGACACAGGGAGTGGCCTCTCTAAGATGTTTCGGAGCAAGCTTGGTGCACTGGCACCTTCATCTTCAGTCACAGCACACTCACAGCTTTCTTTGTTCTTCTCCTGTGTTGCAGTTATAACCATGGCATTTGAATTAGATGCTATTGGTGTCATTTTAACGACAGTATTCTGTGCGGTAGCTTTCTGCCTCTCCATTTCCTGTGCAACATCTGTGTATAGTCTAAACGCAGATGAAGTGCTTTGGAAACTCCCATTCACTAATTTTTCCACTGTTGTGGCCTGTTGAGTTGACTGTATTGGTGAAGAATCTTCTGGTGCAGTTGGTTCCACAACAACAGTTTCAGATGTCTGGGAATTGTTCAACATGGATTGATGTCTGTTATTGTAGAGGTTATCAGCATTCATTTCTAAACAGTACACTCTCTTGTGGGCAACAAAGTTTGGGAAAGACCTGAAGAAATTTCTGCATATCTTGCACTCTATGATTAGATCACATTCATTGCGCAGTAGATTTCGGATTTCAGGTGAGCCATAATGAATACCATTCACCACCTGGTCCAGCATTGGTCTGCCAAGATCGATGGAAGAACTTATCACAGAAAAGTCAATGTTGGAGACACTATCTTCATCATCTGAGGTAGCCATTCTGAATTTGCTGCAAAAAATACAATATTTCTTCAGTGCAAAAAAAAAAAAAGATTAAAGAAAAATAATGAAAATACTGTATACAGGGAAGTTTTTGCCCATTGTTTTATATTCAACCCTTTTGAACAAATGTATGAATTTAAATTGAGGCAAAGTCAAGGAAAACATCATTATATATTTAATGCAATAGAATCTGGGCAAATTAAAACAAGAGCATGAGACGATAGGCCCACTGGCCACATTGCTCACTTGAGTATCTATGACCCTTCTTGTTCTTTATCATTATATTCTTTTTCTTATATACAGTGTATCTATAGAAAACTTGGATTGCTCATTAATATTGCAGCTTTAGGAGTCATGATCTGAAGAAAATCAAATCCAGACCTGTTTACCTGTATTTTTGTCTCTCATTATTTTTTAATAGAGTTGTCAGTGAGATTTGGCATTTTCCAGTAAGATATCAATTTCCATCCATTTTACATTATAGACTAGAGAACATCATCTTCGCTATCCAAGGGTTTCTGATATGCTACTCTCCTCAAGAACCCTTGGTATATGGTGAAGTCAAAAGACGGGATTGTTTTCCGTCACGTGATCTCGAATCTATCAGGTAGGCACAGATTGCGTCATCGACAGAAATAAAGACGCGTGTTTAAAAAAATTAAATCAAAGTTTTTTTCAAGAATAATTAAGAAGCAATAATTGAGTAATGTTTATTTATTATTTATAATGCAAATCTGAAGTTTCAATTTAGATTCTTAATCATAATTACAAGATATTGGATGACACCATAGCTATTCATAGAATTGCATGTTATCTTACGGATCGTTGTTAACTTGCGTTTTTCATTTCCGAGATTAAAGAGTCAAGAAGTATCCCGAATGCAAATATTGTCATTTACAAAAAACAATTGCTGATTGGTCAACCGGTTGTACTGAATCCCAGTCAGAACTCGAGAAAAAATCCCCAATTTCTATCAACACCGTATGCCAAGGGTTCATGAGGAGAGTAGCGTATCAGAAACCCTTGGCTAGCGAAGATGAGAGAACATCTACATTTCTGATAACTATTTCTGACATTTTTTTTTAACCAATGCTTTTTTGCAACATGACATCACTTTAGTGTTTGAATTCTTTATCTGATTTAGCGATTAAAAAGCGTCAAAATGAGACTGTTCAAAACAAAAATTCACTGCTGAATTCAAACAAACGAGTTTCTGATTTTCATAATAGCAAAACATGAGAGGTATTTTGGACTCAAAATCAGTAGATGATTGATTGATTGTATGTTGTTTAATGTCCCTCTTGAGAAATTTTCACTCATGTGGAGACACCTGTCCAGCACTTGTCGGTGGAGAGCTACAAATTTTGTCCTATACTGGGCACTCAGGGCCATTGAGCAGGGAGGGATCTTTTTCGTGCCAGCACCTACTGCGACAAGGGACCTCGGTTTATATAGTCTCATCCGAAGGACCTGTCTCCACGTCCCACAGTGGGATTCGAACCCGCTAGGCAAGGATTAACTCCTTACTTCACTACTCTAGACACACGCTCTAAACAAAAATCAGTAGAAAATAAGGCGAAATCATGAGTAATCTAAACTCCCTGTGGCAGCTTCCAAATAATACTTTGATTGTCAAATGTGCAACCAGCCTATCCCCAAGGGTAACAATTTTAAAATTTTGAATATACGAGGGGTTATCAAAAAGTTCGTGGACTGAGGTTATAAAATTAGTACTATGTAGTCTGTGCTTCCAAAATTTATATGAAACATAAACCAACAAAAAATAAAGAAATGTTGCAAATTTTAGCCTGATACATTCATTATTTGCCAAATTATTATTAAATGAGAAAGACATTATATGATCACCCGGCGCTGTCGTCGTTTATTTTCATGACGTCTGATAACGTCATTGCTTTTTCGATGTCCGCTTCTTCTAACTCATACCCTTTTTTGATGAGATTCCCAGGAGCTGAGTAAGGACTTAAACCCGCCTTGTTTATATGTTTTTACAATGTCATGAACAGTGGCCTTCAATGAATATAATATTCCAAATGCATTAATACATTGGGAGAGATCCTCGCTTAATTGTACCGGCATATTTTGCTTTTGGGAGTTCAATATCGACAACACATGATCAACGTCATTTTTTGACGTTATTTATTTTTCACACCTTGACTGCAAATCGGCATTAACTGTGTATCCCTTTTCTCTATGAATCTATCTTGACATTAAAAGACAAGTACTTTGAATGCATATTTTTTCTCTGTAGCCAGTTTCAACATATTTTAGGTCCATACCAGTTTTTCAGGGGCAAAACTTTATAGAATGTTGGAAACGGAAACCCCTCCCCCTTTTGACGTCATTTTCCAGGCCTCATTTGTTTGGACATTCCGCGTAAAATTTACGATAAAATTTTATAGAACTTCCTGAATGAAGTGAAAATTTCATATTATGTGGAACAATTGTGTCCCGACACATACGTGAATTAACGGGTTTTTTGGATGCCAAATGATCATATCAAAAGAGTTTTTCTCAGTTACAAATAGGTCACAAAAACCTCGCGTCCGAGGTTGCGCCGCCTGGACATACCATTGCATACAAAAACATTTCTAATTTATTAAAGAATAAAGTTTATGATTTATGGTTCATTCTTTTGATAGAAAAGGTGATGCTAAATAGATATTTTAAAATTCATTGATGTGCCTAAAGCTGTTTTAATTTTATGACGCTGGTCCACGAACTTTTTGATAACCCCTCGTACACTTTTATATATGTTTTTATATTTAAAAAAATAAATACTGATCATTTTGTTCCTGTTCCTAAAATAAAAAATCCTGTGTAAATCTTTGTATGCTCAAAATGCCCACTATATCCCTAGGGGTCACAATTAGGATCATGATACAAACTTCAGTATACTGTACCTATGAATTAACATTGATTCCGTACAATTTTTGATCAGAAAAGCTCACTTGTGACTCACGCTTGGGTGAGCTAAATATATACGGTACTTACATTCCCTGAAACGTAAAGCAATCAAAACACCTGCTTAGTGTTCACAAACTGGACGGCAAGAAGGCAGTTCTTTTTTTCAAAATTTTCAATACATTTTGTCTTGAATATCAATCTGAAAAAAAAAAGTTTAAAAATTTACAAATTACAGCAAAAACTTTGTTACTTTGGTAGCTGTACACGTGAATCAAATTAAGTTTTAAAGGTTCCTTTTCAAATCTCAGTATTCAACAACAAATCAAACACTCTTCCAAATTGAAAGTTCTATTCGATGATCTTCTTAGAAGAATGTACCAACACCACGATTCACATGTGGTCTAATTATGTAATGGCATTTTGTGGTGATTCTCTTAACTAGCCAAGGGTTTACAATTATCTGCTCTTCTCCAATCCTTGTCAGATCTAGTTCCAATTTTGTAGGATTGGAGAAGCACCCTCTAGTGCGTCCATTCTTTTCCATCATACATAGCAAGACCATCAAGAAAACAAAGTTTGCACTCATTGTTTTCCAGAAGATGAGAATTAAATAAAGCTAAATACTATAATAGACAATCAACAAATATTCATTATTGCTGTTGTATTATCAACTGTTTCTACTTGTTTACATATTTAAGGAATCACTGTCTAGATAGTAAAAGTATGCCAGGGGCTGAGGGCATCAACGATAGTTGGAAACATGGGATAATTTATGCACAACAGGCTTTACCCGTTATGCAAATTATCCCACGTTTCCCACTATGTCCCTGGCATACTATAGTAACTAGACAGTGATTCCTTATATTTCCATTTCATTGTTTAGAATTTTAAAATGTAGACTAATAGATTTAAATTACATGAGACCTACAATGTCAATTTCAATAGTCCTCGCCCACTGACATCAAACACAGAGACAGCTGCACGAGATTTACATGCATATTTGGCCTCCTTAGCATCAGACATGAAGACAGCCGCACACAAGATTTACATGCATATTAGGCCTCCTTAGCTCCTGACCTATAGATTTGCCTAATTTACATTCGGGTAGAATTACCAAGAAATTAACTAAGAGTTATACAGAGAAAACAAAAAAACAAAAAAGAAACGGAAATATTCATTCTTCTTGCATGCATTGCACCCAAAATAAAACAATTTCCAACTGGATTCAGGGAGTTGTCACTGTATTAAACTAAAGCTAGAGAGTAAAAGGGCTTACACATCCAAGGATTGGAGAGGAGGTAGGCAGATGCCACCCTTGTAATCAGCTTTATATGCATGTATGGTATTACAACATGTACAAACTTCATCCTTACAAGCACTTGATATATTATTGGTATTCAAAGTAACCAAAAAAAATTCAGAAACATTAATTGAAGATAGATTATTCGGGGGACAATTAGATTTCATATGCATCGTGCAGTTTCATTTGCACTTCCACTTCGGAAGACTTGCATGATGGTAAACAAATGCAATCATCCCAAAAGTTTGCAACCTCAAACTTAATTCATATAAATCATAGCTCAAATCATTTGTTATGAATCTATTTAAAATTTTGGTGCTATAGGTCTATTGAAAGGTTCTAGTGTTTTTGTAACAATAGGATTTATTTTCAGATAATGTGCATGCAGCGTCCAATAATATCAGAAAACAAATGATAACAAAGCCTGTATACCTTTATTCATTCACTAAGAGAGATATCAAACATATTTATAATAAAAACCCTAGTGCCTGTGTCAAATATCACTACTAACATATGAATGAAGAGCAGTATTGAGACAGGAGGGAAAAGGTCATCACCAGCTAGTCCACATGGCATTTGTAAATCAATCATGATAAACAATCCTATTTCTTTACAAATTCATTTAATAAATGTTATCACCTCAATATGTACCCAGAGAAAATTTTATACATCTATTCAACTGTTCTGTATTTGTAAAGCATGTTTTCTTTCTGCTAGAAAACGTATCATTTTCCAGAGAGGTGCCAACACAATATCACGAAAATTCAAAATCTAATTCTGTAAAAAATTGACATTGTCTAAGAAAACAAGATAGCATAAGTAAACAAGTAATGCACATTAAAGGCATTTCACACACCATTTTTGACTGTGTAGTGTTATCTGGGAAAATATTGGCTATTTTCGGTACAATCGGTGGCACCCAAGATGTGATTCGGCTCAGGATGGAGGAAACCATGCGCGCGCAGAAAACATCCGGGAAATCACGCGCCCTTCGATTTACCAACATGGCGGTGTAAACAAAAACATGTGGACTCCTGTCTCTCCAGTCTTGCTGCCAACCTGATAAATTTTACAGACAGTCAGGCACACGGATTCTTAATCAAGGTACTAAAAATTATTACTTTAAAATTGAAAGAGTGTTTTTTCAGTCTAAGCTTTGATATGGGCCACGGTCCCACTCTGTAGTGCTGTGCTAAGCAGCTATCTGGCTATAGCTATATATAGCATGTAGTGTATGATATACACTGGGGCACAGCCTCACAGGGTTTGAAAACAAGGGTACAGAATGTACAGATGCAGGAAAAAAAAAGGTTGGTGTTGAGATCTACGATTGAGGCGGCATGTCTTGACAAAACATTTTTGATTTTATCAATCAATTGGATCTGAATGTTTAAAATGATTTATATATTTTAATATTTGCATGGCAGAGATAATGAGAGAAAATATTGTTATGTGCAGTCCTATACTTGAGTATTTTCCTTACACCTAAACCGTGTAAAGTTGATAGGATTCTTGAGTTGCAAAATGTTCTGTTGACATATCATAAACATCATAAAGATATTGAATTAATTGTTCGAACTAAATATATGTTAGTTAGAATAATCTAACTGCATGTGTCTCAGTACAAGCTCTCACCACAGTTAGAATACGTCCCATATACTTGCAATGTAGCAATTTGGAGCAGATCTCTTCCGAAATGATTTTGAAGAATGTTAAACTGGGTCTGTAAGACAATATCATTTTTACGATAGAATGTTCTATCTAACATATCCATCCAATAGACCATACTGTATGTGTACTTAAAATCATATTTTAGCGGCTTTGGCGCAGATGATGATGCGCTAATTCATGAATAACGCTAAGAAATAATTTATAAATAAAATTAATTACGGCACAAACATGTGTAGCGCTAATTCATGATTACGCCAACAACTCCATATCCATTGATTGTGATAAATTTTGAATACGCCAAATTATTTACATGTACAGTATTTAAGAGCAGTACAGTCAGTATCTTTATTGCTAAATAGCTGTTGCTTGTGTGGCACAGTGGTTAGAGCTTCTGCTCTAGTGATACGGTATAATGATCGATCGAGTTGACCCTTACATTGTTGGTTGAAATCCCACTGCAGGACATGTAGACTGGTCCTTTGGATGTGATCACAAGAGGTCCTGCGTTGCAGTAAAAGAAAAAGATCCTTCACTGCTCAATGGCTCTGAGTACTGAGTATAGGTATAAATTTGCTGCTGTCCACTGGCAAATCAAAAGTGGACTCTTAATATGTTTGAAAAATTCTCGAGAGGGACTTAAAAAAAACAACAAACTATAGTACTATTAGTAGCTTTATAAAGGTACTTGAAGAAGCTTTATTTATTGCTATTTCAATGCAAGTTTTACAAAATTTTCTCTCTTTTTTTGAAAATAGACAAAAAATTGTAAGTATTCTACTTCTGATAGGGAGTTTTAAAAAGTGACTGAGCAAAGACAGTATTTGAACATTTTTAAGCAAAAGATGCATTATTTTCTATTCTTTAGAAATGTGCAAGTGCGCAACCCATATTGGAGCATGAATAAGTAATCTAACCACTTTGTGTTGAAATACTGGGTTAAAAATTATTACCATTTAGTTATCACATTAACAAGAACTGTTCTTACATTTAGCGTTGTATTCTATCAGCGATTTTCAGGGAAGGCAGTGTCCGTTTAATCTAGTACATTGCTAATTGTTTTGTATATCATACATTTATATCTAGCACATTCAGATAGCGCTAAATCAAATCGACACCAATTAACTTGCTGAAAAATTAATTTAATTAAAATAAATAAATTAATAATAGCCCCATAATCTTTTAGAACTTTGAATGGTCTGAAAGAGACACATCTTCAAGAGTGATTCTTTCATGAACTGTATTTTATATTAAAATAATTCAAAACTTAAAATAATCTCTGCATCAAAATGCAATTTTTGTACTTCTTGGAAAAAATGCTAATAAATGCTAATAAGTTGGACTGAAATGAAGCTATCACAAAGCAAGGTTAATATTAAAATTTATATAGGTAATTCAAGCTAATAGCTAAATCTAATGAATGTTCCAGACCTGGTCGAAATAATGATAATTACAATCCTCATAGTTTAAATTATTATTTAAAGTTTTTTAAATTTTTGCCCTCTGTCACTTTGATTATTGATAAAATCAGCTGTTCTGATAAGCTACTGGTTACAAAACAGACAGTGAAGCAGTAGTGTATTAGAAGAGCTGACTTTAATCAGATTGCATATCAGAACAGCCGATTTTAATCAGATGCATGGTGCCATCTGTGTCACTGTGCGTGTGTTTTTTTTTTGTTTTTTTTTTTTTGACAAAATACCTGGTACTTTGAAAATTATGAGATAGGTATAATTATATATATATATCAAATAGTTTTACAAGATGTTTTATGTGGAAATTCTAGAAAAAAAAATGTGCTGCTATTTGATTTTAAGGCATATAAATATAACTTCTACATTTTCAACAAAACATAAAGAAATTTATAAGTTAACATATAGCATGTATAGAAAGGTATAATAGGCTCCTAAATTATGCTACAAAAAGTTGAGTGCACCTGACATGCCTGCATGAGTGCCTTAGTATTTCTGATTGTTAATACATTGTACACTGTATTTATATTGTTGAATGATTTAACTTTCATGTATGCTTTCTGGAAAATTCTTAGAAATTTAAATTAAAATTAAAAAGAAATTTTCCTAAAGTTATAATATGACATTTTATCGTATTTATGACACAATTTATGAGCTAGACAATATTCCTGATAATTCTCAAAATCATAAGCATGCATGTGTACTCAAATTTGATTTGCTTATGCTTTTGGTGCTTTATGTGCATTGTTATTTCCCAAAAATACTTTCCAAAATCTGTCAATTGAAAGACTTAAAATTTTGCTGAACATAATGAATCTAAAAGGGAATGGAACCCCAAATTTTTTTTAAAATCCTTCACATTATTTTTACTGAATCAAATATGTAATAATTTAAATAACTCAAAACATTTTAATCCATTTATTTTATAAATTTATATAGTTGACCACTTTAATTCTTTAGCTTCCAGCTGTGGATCTCTACAAATCACTATAAATTGAAAATAAAGGAGAATCAGCTAGCTGATTTTTTCTCCATGTTATGATAATTTATTTATTTATCTGTATCCATGATAAAAGATGATAATCTCAACTTGGATCCGCGCCTTCTTGTAAAGGACAATAACTTTTGTAATCTACCAGAACATTAAAAGCAAGTAAGTTATATCAACAAATAAATTTTAATTTTGTTATACCAATATAATATTAGTTCTTTTTAAATAATTCAGCGATTTTTACAGGTACCTAACGTACTATGAAAGTACTGAGGCGTGAATTGAAAACGAGGCTTGGACAAGTTGCGATGTAGAGATGTTAAAAAAACGTTTCTTTCTTGTGAATACGGGTACAGATCGCTATATCTTTTTATGAAAAAGAGCTAGAAAATATTATTTTTGAAAATACTGTAAATCACTTTTTATTCGCGAGAACTTTATTTTCGCGTAATTACGCGAGACAGTGTGATCGCGAAAATTTAATTCTCGCGTATAATAGTATTCCTTAAGATTATATAGAGCAATAACCACACATCGTGAAAATTTTGCTTCGCTAATTGAGAGTTATTGACTATCTCGCGAAAATAAGATGTCGCGAAAATTAAGTGATCTACAGTAGTGTCAGATTGAATGGCGTATTAAGACTGACAAAATTTCTACCGCATATTTTACTTTTTGGTTGGGTGTTATTTATTTAATTTTCACGCTTAAAAACATAAAAAATAAAAATACGCAAGCTATAATACCTCTTCTAAGTTTATATCTTTATAAAGACACATTCTGTTACGTTCAGGCTCAGAAAACTGCCGTAATATTTATACCACTTTCACATTGCCCGCCATTAAAAAATATACGAAAACGCGAGGACGTTTTTGTCACAACAAAACAGAGTTACGCGCCCTTTGCTTTACCGTGCCTACAACATGGGTACAGAATGTACAGATGCAGGAAAAAAAAGGATCTACGAAGGCGGCATGTCTTGACAAAACATTTTTGATTTTATCAATCAATTGGATCTGAATGTTTAAAATGATTTATATATTTTAATATTTGGCAGAGATAATGAGAGAAAATATTGTTATCTGCAGTCCTATACTTGAGTATTTTCCTTACGCCTAAACCGTGTAAAGTTGATAGGATTCTTGAGCTGCAAAATGTTCTGTTGACATATCATAAACATGATAAAGATATTGAATTAATTGTTCGAACTAAATATATGTTAGTTAGAATAATCTAACTGTGTCTCAGTACAAGCCCTCACCATGCACAGTTAGAATACGTCCCATATACTTGCAATGTAGCAATTTGGAGCAGATCTCCTCCGAAATGATTTTGAAGAATGTTAAACTGAGTCTGTAAGACAATATCATTTTTACGATAGAATGTTCTATCTAACATATCCATCCAATAGACCATACTGTATGTGTACTTAAAATCATATTTTAGCGGCTTTGGCGCAGACGATGATGCGCTAATTCATGAATAACGCTAAGAAATAATTTATAAATAAAATTAATTACGGCACAAACATGTGTAGCGCTAATTCATGATTACGCCAACAACTCCATATCCATTGATTGTGATAAATTTTGAATACGCCAAATTATTTACATGTACAGTATTTAAGAGCAGTACAGTCAGTATCTTTATTGCTAAATAGCTGTTGCTTGTGTGGCACAGTGGTTAGAGCTTCTGCTCTAGTGATACGGTATAATGATCGATCGAGTTGACCCTTACATTGTTGGTTGAAATCCCACTGCAGGACATGTAGACTGGTCCTTTGGATGTGATCACAAGAGGTCCTGCGTTGCAGTAAAAGAAAAAGATCCTTCACTGCTCAATGGCTCTGAGTACTGAGTATAGGTATAAATTTGCTGCTGTCCACTGGCAAATCAAAAGTGGACTCTTAATATGTTTGAAAAATTCTCGAGAGGGACTTAAAAAAAACAACAAACTATAGTACTATTAGTAGCTTTATAAAGGTACTTGAAGAAGCTTTATTTATTGCTATTTCAATGCAAGTTTTACAAAATTTTCTCTCTTTTTTTGAAAATAGACAAAAAATTGTAAGTATTCTACTTCTGATAGGGAGTTTTAAAAAGTGACTGAGCAAAGACAGTATTTGAACATTTTTAAGCAAAAGATGCATTATTTTCTATTCTTTAGAAATGTGCAAGTGCGCAACCCATATTGGAGCATGAATAAGTAATCTAACCACTTTGTGTTGAAATACTGGGTTAAAAATTATTACCATTTAGTTATCACATTAACAAGAACTGTTCTTACATTTAGCGTTGTATTCTATCAGCGATTTTCAGGGAAGGCAGTGTCCGTTTAATCTAGTACATTGCTAATTGTTTTGTATATCATACATTTATATCTAGCACATTCAGATAGCGCTAAATCAAATCGACACCAATTAACTTGCTGAAAAATTAATTTAATTAAAATAAATAAATTAATAATAGCCCCATAATCTTTTAGAACTTTGAATGGTCTGAAAGAGACACATCTTCAAGAGTGATTCTTTCATGAACTGTATTTTATATTAAAATAATTCAAAACTTAAAATAATCTCTGCATCAAAATGCAATTTTTGTACTTCTTGGAAAAAATGCTAATAAATGCTAATAAGTTGGACTGAAATGAAGCTATCACAAAGCAAGGTTAATATTAAAATTTATATAGGTAATTCAAGCTAATAGCTAAATCTAATGAATGTTCCAGACCTGGTCGAAATAATGATAATTACAATCCTCATAGTTTAAATTATTATTTAAAGTTTTTTAAATTTTTGCCCTCTGTCACTTTGATTATTGATAAAATCAGCTGTTCTGATAAGCTACTGGTTACAAAACAGACAGTGAAGCAGTAGTGTATTAGAAGAGCTGACTTTAATCAGATTGCATATCAGAACAGCCGATTTTAATCAGATGCATGGTGCCATCTGTGTCAATTGTTGAAATCACAGAGTAGTCTCATGTATGTTTTAAATTCTGTATGAAATGATATTCCTTGCATTGTCCATGTCTTTGACTGTTGTCAGTATAGTGTGACTTGTGTCTATAGACTGAATTGTTGTCATATATAATTAGAGTCTATGTGACAGGATTTTCGAGAATCGATTGGAATCTTTTGAATACGCAACAACAAAGAGTGTAATTGCAAGAATTATAGCTTCAAATGACATACTGTATAGCAGAAATGTTAGCAAGGATTCATTTCAGTTTTTAAAGAGGGAGCTGAGTTCACTAAACTTCAAGTTATCACTAAAATTTATTTTACATTAGAGGTTACAGTTATCTTTCTATGCACCATAAAAGTGCTAAAGTTCCTTCTCACTTAAAATTTTAATTTCAAATTGCTTTTGTGTCGCACTATAAATCATATGGTATCAGAGAGGAGGACATTGTAGGAATATTGCTTGTTGGCCAAAAAGTGATGGCTCTGGAATTACCTCAACTATATTCTTAAATTATTTTATTTTTCTTTTCTAGATGTTGACATAATGTCAAAAAGGAGCACATTGCAGGACAATTTGCTGGTAGACTGGGAAATCTTTTGCCCTATAGGACCAAAACTTGCATTCCATGTTGCCTGTGTGTTGGGTAAGCAATTTGATTTTTACACATTCTAGAATTTTTAGCTCACCTGAGCCGAAGGCTCAAGTGAGCTTTTCTGATCACATTTTGTCCGTCGTCCGTCCGTCTGTCCGTCCGTCGGTAAACTTTTCACATTTTCGACTTCTTCTCAAGAACCAATGGGCCAATTTTAACCAAACTTGGTACAAAGTATCCTTGGTTGAAGGGGAGTTTAAATTGTTAAAATGAAGGGCCAAGTCCCCTTACAAGGGGAGATAATCAAGAAAAGACAAAAATAGGGTGGGGTCACTAAAAATCTTCTTCTCAAGAACCACTGGGCCAGGAAATCTTAAACTTATGTGGAAGCATCCTTGGGTAGCGTAGATATTAAATTGTTAAAATCATGACCCCCGGGGGTAGGGCGGGGCCACAATAGGGAATCCAAGTTTTACATAGAAATATATAGAACAAATCTTTAAAAATCTTCTTCTCAAGAACCACTGGGCCAGGAAAGCTGAAACTTATGTGGAAGCATCCTTGGGTAGTGTAGATATTAAATTGTTAAAATCATGACCCCCGGGGGTAGGGCGGGGCCACAATAGGGAATCCAAGTTTTACATAGAAATATATAGAACAAATCTTTAAAAATCTTCTTCTCAAGAACCACTGGGCCAGGAAAGCTGAAACTTATGTGGAAGCATCCTTGGGTAGTGTAGATATTAAATTGTTAAAATCATGACCCCTGGGGGTAGGGCGGGGCCACAATAGGGAATCCAAGTTTAACATAGAAAAATATAAAACAAAATTTAATCTTTAAAAATCTTCTTCTCAAGAACCACTGGGCCAGGAAAGCTGAAACTTATGTGGAAGCATCCTTGGGTAGTGTAGATATTAAATTGTTAAAATCATGACCCCCGGGGGTAGGGCGGGGCCACAATAGGGAATCCAAGTTTTACATAGAAATATATAGAACAAATCTTTAAAAATCTTCTTCTCAAGAACCACTGGGCCAGGAAAGCTGAAACTTATGTGGAAGCATCCTTGGGTAGTGTAGATATTAAATTGTTAAAATCATGACCCCCGGGGGTAGGGCGGGGCCACAATAGGGAATCCAAGTTTTACATAGAAATATATAGAACAAATCTTTAAAAATCTTCTTCTCAAGAACCACTGGGCCAGGAAAGCTGAAACTTATGTGGAAGCATCCTTGGGTAGTGTAGATATTAAATTGTTAAAATCATGACCCCCGGGGGTAGGGCGGGGCCACAATAGGGAATCCAAGTTTTACATAGAAATATATAGAACAAATCTTTAAAAATCTTCTTCTCAAGAACCACTGGGCCAGGAAAGCTGAAACTTATGTGGAAGCATCCTTGGGTAGTGTAGATATTAAATTGTTAAAATCATGACCCCCGGGGGTAGGGCGGGGCCACAATAGGGAATCCAAGTTTTACATAGAAATATATAGAACAAATCTTTAAAAATCTTCTTCTCAAGAACCACTGGGCCAGGAAAGCTGAAACTTATGTGGAAGCATCCTTGGGTAGTGTAGATATTAAATTGTTAAAATCATGACCCCCGGGGGTAGGGCGGGGCCACAATAGGGAATCCAAATTTTAAATAGAAATATATAGAACAAATCTTTAAAAATCTTCTTCTCAAGAACCACTGGGCCAGGAAAGCTGAAACTTATATGGAAGCATCCTTGGGTAGTGTAGATATTAAATTGTTAAAATAGTGACCCCTGGGGGTAGGGGGGGCACAATAGGGAATTCCAAGTTTTACATAGAAATATATAGAACAAAACTTTAAAAATTTTCTTTTCAAGAACCACTGGGCCAGGAAAGCTGAAGTTTATATGGAAGCATCCTTTGGTAGTGTAGATGTTAAATTGTTAAAATCATTACCCCTGAAGGTAGGGCGGGGCCACAATAGGGAATTCCAAGTTTTACATAGAAAACTATAGAACAAATCTTTAAAAATCTTCTTCTCAAGAACCACCGAGCCAGGAAAGCTGAAACTTATGTGGAAGCATCCATGGGTAGTGTAGATTCTAAAGTTTTAAAATAAAAAAGGGAAGGTGGTTGTTAGGCATGATAGGTATAGCTAGAGGGGGAATGTGGTAAAGATCTGCATCACCCAAGTTGCTCAGGTGAGCGATGTGGCCCATGGGCCTCTTGTTTTTTTTTTTAATTACCTTATACATGTATCTATCATTTTTATTCAATTGTGTTTTCTTTTAATCATCCTATGGTTTTCTATGCTTTTGATCAAGTGTGGTGATGCACTTCTCAATGTCAAACCTAATCACTAGTCATGTTACATTATACATCTATAATATAGAATTGTAATAAATATTATCATATTGTAATAATTTGTTCATGCCCCCCATGGGCCCTTGATTGGTGAATAAACATATACATATACATTCTAATTTAAAGTATGAAAACATCCTCAAGATGTGAATGAATGCCTGAAAACCCTTGGCTAGCAAAGATGATGTAGGCTTTGACTCTACTATTTATTGTGTTTAAAACTCAATTTGAAAGAATCTATTGAAGATACCAGTATTTTTATCAAACTTCATATACTAATACATGTTACAGTATACTAAACATTTTCAAGTAGTAAATTTCATTAAGGTTCTTTGCAAATTAGAAAAAGCTCATGTTCTTTTAAACTACCATGCATGAACACTAATATTTCCATTGTGACGTCACAATACCATACTAAATCAAACTGTTTTGTTTCAACAATGATCATTGTGTGAAATGAATTTGTGGAAAGTTGTCAGAAAATTAATATAAGTATAAAATATAAATTCATTTTTGAGACTTATGTGGAAAATGAACTACAATGCTTCACGCCGGCACATTTAGCATAAAGCGCTAGCGCACATGTAATATGCCAGCATGAAGCATGAGAGTTCATGTCCTCATAAATTCTCAAAAATTGAATTCATTTCTTAATTAAATGAACCCTGGGTGAGACATTCATGTCTTACAGACATATTTTTAGCTTATTTTTTTTCTTTTTAATTATAGGAAATTATCTATATGTTCATGGAGGGATACAGGAGAGATACAGCACTCAGCCCTGCAGTAAAATCTTCAAGCTGAATCTAGATACCATGATATGGAACGAAGTCCGCATGGAAAACAGTCCAGCCCTCAGTCATCATGCCTGTATCTCAATGGCTGAGAGGTACATGGTTCTGATAGGGGGTTGGAATGGAAAAACTAGAACATCAGCTGTGGTGATTTTTGATGCAGAAAAAGAGGAGTGGATCTACCCAAAAGTGACAGGGTTTCCAGACGATGCAGGACTAAGTTCTCACACGGCCTCACTTCTGAGTGACGGGAGTATAATAGTGATAGGAAGGGAGGGAACTCTCCGTATGCAGCCAGGGAAAGAATACACAGGCAATGTGTACATGTTAAAGGGAAGTCCAGAATCCAACGAGTTCCATTTTGAAGAATACAGCCGATTCACCGAATCAAGGTCTGGACACACAACAAGTTTCATTGGCCCTACTTTATACATCATCGGAGGAAGAAGTGACCAATTGCTAGAAGTACATAAAGGTTACAGGAGTGGACATCCCAAAAATAATCTAATGGAGAATATCGTCACAATCGCCAAATCCTTACCACCATTGTCAAAAATGCCGGGAGGTCGCAAATATCACATAGCTGTAGAAGGTTCATCAACCATTCTTCTGCATGGTGGGGAAACTTTCAGAGGTCAGAATTCGGAGCCTGTAGGAGACATACTGCTGATGACCAATAAACCTAACATTAATTTCTACAAAGTGGGGACCAGTAGAGTGGTGAGGGCCGGCCATGCCTGCTGTATCTCCCAGGACAAAATCCTGTTCCATGGAGGCTTCAGTGGCAAAGAGCTCATACATGGGGACACTAGAGAACTTAGGATTCTGTGAAAAAAAAAAAAAACTTGTACCGGTATGATCTGATGTGATGATTTGGCCAGCCCTTTTTTTTCAATTTGTTTTGATTGTTACATTGTTGCCTTTTTTTGAAATGTTTACCATTAGTGGGTTTGTTGTTGTTTTTAAAATTTGGTTGCTAAATTAATTGATAATATTTTAATTTTTAAATACTTTGTGCATTATTTTGTAAAACTGTTTCTGCCAATTTTACTACCATTATAGTTGCTTCTCAAGATTTTCATTTGACAGTATAAAGTTTATATTTAATGACTTTCTTAGTGCCAAGATTAAATTACAATTCATGCTTTCCATTGGTTACATGGAACATATTGTATAGCATATGAACATAAAATAATATAGCATATTTTACCTTCTTATATAAAAGGAGCACTGTAATTCCCATATGAGTTGTGGGTGATGAACATTTTATGGGGGAGGGTGTTTACTTGAGCTTCAGCTGAGGGTGTGAGAGATGTCCCCTTTGAGTATATATTTATACTCCATTATGTGCCATGTAATGCAAATTCCTCGCAATTTATGGATTTTTTTTTTTTTTTACATACTAATGTGATCTCATAGCAGTGATTGTGCCTCAATATGGATTTGTGATACGTACATGTACTAATTATTAAATGTTGTTTCTGTAATAATAGTTTTACAATGCAATGTGAAATTATCTTTAATGCCTATCATTTTACATATACATAAGGATTCAGTTCTTTAACAATTGAAATTTGAAGTGCTAAATGTAGTATTGTAACAGTTATGTATAATCTGTATCAGAGATAAGGAAAATATGTAACAAGTAAAGGATTAAAAGAAATGTTAATACATGTATTTGCTAGTTTAACAAACTTAGTTATTAAAACATTTTTGTTTTATATTTGATATAGAAATAAAAAACAATTATGCATTAATTTATGAGAAATATAATCATTTCCTAGGAGTAGGATGAGGCCCTGAAATTGAGACCATTGAAAATTTCATGTATTAAAACTGCCATTAGGTACGTGGCAAGATAATTTGGTACATTGTGCTTTGTGCAATGACTTGAACACACAGGCACTTGTTTTGGAAATGAATTTTTAACCCATAGTAGTAAGGTAGTACTACGTGTTATTATTATACTTTGGGGTTAAAAATTTATTTCCGAAACAGGTGCTTGTGCTTATATAAATCATGAACATGCAATTTTGCTGTGGAAATAAGTATAATTATAAAGATCGAATATGCTGCTTGAAGAAACTCATGATTAAATATAGTTATTTTGAAATATGCAGTGAAAATAAGTCGAGAAACAGCACACTTTTTGATGCACATTTAATATACACTTATTTTTCAATGGGTGGAGGCAATGTAGCTGTCTGTTCTCTAGCTGTTTTTCATACTAGAGAGGTACAGATCTGAAGCTACATATCATACTAACCCTGGACAGGGCCCTTATGTCTTATGGGCTATGATCCTATATATGATCAGACATAAGCCTTAAGAAATGTTGTTAGTATCCCCTGAAATTAAAAAAAAAAATAAAAATAAAGATTTAATTTCTTCTAAAACACAATGCTTCATTTGCTTGGAGATTCTACTTCTGTAATTTGTTACCTGTTTATGGTATTTTAAATGGTATCTTATTTCAATCCATAAGAATGTTGAAAACAGAGAAGCATGCAGAATAGAAAATTTGCATGAACTTAAAATCGTTTAAGCTGTAAGCTGAAGCTCTGGACAAGTTCTCAACCTTACATCCAGGATACACTCATCACACTTAGAAGACTAGGAAATACCACAATCACTAAAACCTTTGATTATGCTGGCAATGAATTGTAGATAGTAAAAACAATCTTAAGTATGATTAAGTTATGCGCATAATTATCGCGATAACATGTTACTGTCGTTTTCCTTTGTTGTAGTTAATTCTGCAATAAATCAGGATTGTGTACCTCAGCCATCATACTACATGTAATATATGTCTCTGTGATATATATATTTTTTTGTATTTGCATAAGTAATGAGTCAGTTCGATCTGGATAAAAGGTGCAGAACTCTGTGGTTGCATAACAACAAATAGAACATCACGCTCAGGTGACCCAAAAAACCATGCATGATTACACAACTCAGGTTAACAAATAGAATAAATAAACAATCACAAGAATATGTTTACCTTCACTTAGAAATGTTTGTCTGCATTCATTTAGTTGTATCTTTGCATTTCATTTGCACGTATGACACGCTGGAAAGACAACATTCGAAATTTTCCCTTGCGTACAAAGTGAAAGCCGTCAACCATTGTCCTATCATGTGACCTAACTTGGCCTTGATGTCATGTGACTTGACTATATGTGCACAAACGCGCGAAAATTCAAACCGTGGATTTTGTTGTAGATTTTTAGTGTTGTGTTTATGCTTTTCAGCTTTTATAATCAATTATCAAACAAGAGCAATAAAATCAATTGCAATGTTATCAAATTTTTCCAATTCATCTCTGCTACAGATTTTACCCAACTCAATAAATTCAAATCAAAGTGCTTTTACATGAATATAATATATGTAATTAAAACATGGACATGTATACATATTGACAGTTTAAGAAGCAGCTGGTAGCTCCTAGAAAAACATATATAGGATCATAGCCCATAAGACATAAGGGCCCTGTCCAGGGTTAGTATGATATGTAGCTTCAGATCTGTACCTCTCTAGTATGAAAAACAGCTAGAGAACAGACAGCTACATTGCCTCCACCCATTGAAAAATAAGTGTATATTAAATGTGCATCAAAAAGTGTGCTGTTTCTCGACTTATTTTCACTGCATATTTCAAAAGATACTAACAACATTTCTTAAGGCTTATGTCTGATCATAGTGATGATGAGGAGACTGATGAGTCATCGTCCCTTCTTCCCAAGAGGAAAGATCAGAGAAACTCAGTAGAGGAAAGAAAATTGCCGTACACTAATTACTCATCCTTACCAGAAACCAAACAACTGTCATCTGCTACTGACGTGAACAATGAATACGAACGTGTACCTGAGGATGACACCAGTTCCACACCTACCTCAGAAACCACTGGATTCTCTTTCTTTGCGTTACAGAGGAAACAAAAGGCCATCCTCTGTAGCATTTGCATGGCAGACTTTCTTTCTTATCTCTGCTTGTCATTGCTTGCACCATTTTTCCCACAGGAGGTGAGTTCAAATATATCATTTATACAAATAGAATTTATACCATATTTCTGTGAATCACTAATACATGCTTTTTATGTATCTAACAACAGTTTTTTATTTGACTCTTCTATCTCTTTGCCTTTGCTTGCATTGATGTGTAACTTGAAATGCACACAATATGCATGCATCTGTGGAATTTATTTACAATGCATGTACCATGTATTTGTGGTTTTCATTTTCCTTCAAATTTTTTAACAGTATGTAATTAGGGTACATTGATAACTTAGAGGAGCAGTGAAAAATATCTTAGCCTTGCTAAATTGCTCAATGATAAGCTTAATTAAACTGCATGTACACTTTTTACTTGGTAATTCTAACACACTTTTAGTCCGTTAAATTAATTTGTGAATATCGATCATCCTTCCAAAAAATTAGGACTGCTAATTTTAACCTTTTGAAATTAAGTGTCCAGTTTTTTTAATGATTGATAATTATGAAATATCAGTTGTGTGAAGAATAAAATGAACATGACAAGTCCAGAATAACATTATTTATTTTTACTGGTATACGTTTTGTATATGTATCATATATGTGCATGGTTTTGTTTCTTGTAGAATAGTTACATGTAGTACCAAGCATCTCCAATAGCATTCAGTATTTGGTATAAACATGCTTCTGTGATTGTAATGGTGTGTGAATTCTAAAAAATTATTTTCTTTTCTATACATAAAAAAAAACTTCTCAAGTTATATCTACTTTAATTTCGTTCATTATATATATACACATTACTCAAATGACTCTCAATGCCCTTGGACTTGTTAAAATGAAACAAACAAAACGGAAAAACAAAAGTTTTTGAGTTCCACTTTCCACTCTGCGGGCCAAGTTTTGATGCTGTTTACGGAGATAGATGAAATCAAAGACATACATGCTGTTTATGGTTGTGTAGATAAATTATTGTAGAAGACAATGATAATAAAATGTTAGCCAGTGCATTTTCATCGGAAAGTGTAAATGAGTGAGTTTCTGAGGAGGGGGATTACTGAGTGTAAAACGGAGTTATCTACCTTGTGTTATTATACTATGGGTTAAAAAATTATTTCCGAAACAGGTGCCTGTGGATTATTCGGTAAAAGAAATTGTACATACATTAAAATATACTTTTGAGTATTTTCATAATGGTTGTCACAGACTTAAAACTGATCAATTTATTTCAGGCATCATCAAAAGGGGTCAATGATACCATATCAGGCTGGATATTTGGAGTGTTTGCCTTAAGCCAAGTTGTGTTCTCTCCTTTTTTTGGAAAAATGGTGAGTTTATACCTTCCCCCTTTCCTCTATCTCCCTTTTCTCTCTAAAACAACAGGTAACTTATTATGATAAGACTAGCCTTAAACATTAATTTAAAACAAGGACACTGCAGAATAGAGCACCTTAATGTTAAGGAGCACACTGATCCTGATATAAATTATTACTTGCATAATACATTCATTATACACACAGTGGCATACCCATTCACCAGTGCACACAATGTGTTACTATTACTCACCGTCAATAGAAACGCAACACCCTAATTTTAGGTTGAAAATTATATACGGGTTACAGGTGTATAACTATATACCAAAAAGTTAGGACATCTTTACTGAATGACGACAAATTCCGTCATTGAAAAAGTCCAGATTACAGTTTGTCATCTCCGCGTTTTCCTTTCCGAGTTTCAATGTGTAAGATGTCTAAATGTTTTTAAAAAATTCTGCAGTAGGTGTGTATATAACATTTTTCCTACTCAGGTACGTAGCTCGCTGCAACCATTGTTTACAACGTTGTTTGAGGTGTCGATTGTGACGTCACAATGCTGTTGCACGCGGAATGACCCTCCGGTGAATACGGCCTCAAATCCAGTGAATATGTAGTGTTATGAACTGTTTGAGCTTGTATAGATTATATAGGGAATATAAATAGACTATATAATAAAGCAATTTACGGATATATACAGGATATCTATATTGTGTGATTTGATATTGGCATTATCCAACGAGTTGGAATGGAGTATATTTCAAAGAGTTGGATAAAGTCAATATCAAATCACACAATTATAGATGTTCTATTTATCTCCTTCACTTTTTGTTTAGTTTTTTTCAACTTTGAGATAACTTGTTATGGAAACCCCTTTGAAACTATATGAATGATTTTGATTTCTATTCAAACTGATTACGCATAAATTGATGATGTCACACTGTTGATGTTGACATGGTGAAAGGAAGAATATCATGTGAAAAATATAAGATCTTTGCTATCTGCGTCTTTTAAAACTTGTGACAATCAGTTGGAGGCTTATTTCAAGCTAACTTTTGACTAAAAGTTGTAAGGACAGAGGGATCATGAATCTTATTCTATGTCAGTCTTTGAATGGTGAAAGTGCAAACGGTGATAGGCTAATGTACAATGTTGATACTGATCCATGGTAAGTTACACATACATTACTATAAAGCATACATAATATAATGTAAGAAAGCATTTTTGAAGTCTAGAAGAAATTTTGCGCTGAATTAACAGCAACTGCTAGGCCCTACCTTTCTCTAAAAAAACGTTTGGGGGTGGGGGTTTAACATCCATCTTTATAAGGCCTACAGTAACCGTTATCGATACTTGAAGTATACGAATATTTTTAGAGTTTTACTGTATATTCAAAGTTCTGTATGGCTTACGATCATCTGGAGGTAGAATAATCCAGTTGACAGGAACACAGATTATAATGAGGATGCCAATCACTAGGAATGGGGTAAAGAAGCCTCCAAGCTGAAAGAAATAAAAAACATTGTATGAACATTTGTTATCTTTTTTTCAGAAATACATGTAACAAAAGATTAGCATGGTCTAATATTTACTGGTACACTGTATATGAGACCACTTATCCTGAAACTAATTATAAAGGTACTTTCCATTTGTAATTTACTGAAGATCCCTAAATATTTACACTTTCATTGAAAATGAATACCTCTTTAAACTCTGAATCAACAGTCCACTTGTGAATTCATGTTTTTATTATTTCACATTGAATCTTTTCATGATGTTAGGTACTTGGGAAATAAGGAATCTACAGTATTACAAAAATCAAAAATGCACTTAAAAAAAGGACGCAAGGATCAACTCCTTACTCCTCAACTTTAAACTTTGAAAAAAAGATATACCCTGAAAATAACTTTATTTTCAGAACAAGTTAAAAATGTCTTGCTTTATTTACCGTAATAACAGAGAAGTCCATGCCTTTACTTGGGGCATAATTAAAACAATTGAAATTTGTGTCATACATGAAGTTAGATTCTTCTGCAGAGAAATTAAGTACCCCTAATCCCCTTTATTATCAACAAGTATATACCCCATAGAGAACACCACCAATAGCTGGTCCTGACATGAATCCCACACCCACAAACACCTCTCCAATACCCTGAAATGAAAAATACAGTATCGTATTAGTAACCTTACAATGCCATATATTTTAACCTGTACTTGAGAAGGCCAAGAAAATAAAACTTTAAGATACCGGTATATAAGAATTAAAGATATCAATGTTCAATTTCACAAAGAAAACATAACTGATATTTATTGATCACTTGATAAATTGTTTTTATGCCAGATGTAGATGTTCAAAATACCAAGAATATGTAGATGTTCAAAATACCAAGAATCAACAGTACAGGTAAATAAATGTGTCTATTTTGAAGTCTACAATTGATAAAAAAAATTAATAAATAAATGTGCAATATAGAGACTTACAAAAACTGTAGCAATATGGTCTGGGAATTCTTTGGCACAGACAGTGTAGCATGCTGTATTGAGGGCAGTACACCCCACAGAGAGGAAGACCCGGAGTAAGAAACATAGCACCACGAAAGTCAGGGGGCCATCATCTACTGGGACGTAGGCCATGGCACTGGAAAAAGTCACAGATAGTTATACCAGGTGTCCACTGTCAAACTTAATGAAATATATTGATTGATTCAATTTGATTGTATATGTTTACCGTCACCCTCAAGAATTTTTCACGATGCCTCCACTTGCCAGTGGAGAATGGTTCGCAGCGATTAATATTCCTGAGTTTAAGGAGGTCGCGGAACTCCCGGGTATTTCTCGCACGCGAATAAAAGTTGGTTTACAGTATCTTTTTTGTGTCAGCACCTACTGCGATACAAGACCTTGGTTTATATGGTCTCATCTGAAGAACCGGTCTCCACATCTCACAGTGGGATTTGAACCCGGGTCATAAGGATTGACTCCTTACTTCGCGACTCTAGAGCAGACACTATAACCACTGCGCCACGCGGGCGACTTCATGAAATATAAAGATTAACTAGATATCATTGAGTTGGTGGCCATCTCAAAGGGCCCTGCTTTCAGCAATGAACATGAAAATGGAAGGTAGCTGAAAAGGGTTTTGACCTTGATCTTTGACCTAGAAACTTCATTCAAGCCCAATGCACATCCATTGAGTAGTGGCACTTTATGGGTGAAGTATGAGCCAAATTGAACCAAAGGGAGAAAAGATATGCTCTGGACAAGGATTTTTCATACAATTCTGCTATGACCTTAACCTTAGACCTAGAAACATGATACAAGGGCACTGCACACCCTTTACCCAAAGACACTCTAAGGGTGAAGTATGAACCAGATTGGAAAGAGAAGATATGCTCCAGACAAGAGATCTCAGATGGACAGTCAGACCAAAAGACTAATCACCATAGGGCACCAGAAGAGGGGGGCCCTAATGAGTCAAAACATTGTTATATGTAGATTTTACACCAAGGACTGGCAAGGAGGAATCTTAAGGTTTTTCCACCCTCACAATTTTAATGGTTCAAAGTACAAAAACTACATTTATTTTCATTATAGTTTAAATTTTCTAATTATTGCAAAAAATGTATAGGTCGCCAGGTTATCTTTAGTTATAACCGAAAAATACATCTGTTTATACTCATATGGACAAATACAAACAATATATGCAAGTAAAACAAATTAATGTATGCTTTTAAGTTAATTAATTTTTTTTTTAATTTAATTGTATTTGAGCATTGTGTCAGTACTTTGAATTCTGTCTGTGAGAGAGTAAGTAGCATTATATATATTTAATATATCATTACCCAAACAAGAGAGTGCATCCACCACTTAGGAATAACCCTGATAAGAACATGAATTTGATGCCCACATAGGGAAGCTGAAAGAAAAAGACAAAAAATATGATTTATGTATTTGTTCAAATATGGAACCAGTCAAATTAACCATCTTAAAATAATTATTCTCATACAACAAAGTTGGAGGGAATATATACTCACCGTCAATAGAAACGCAACACCCTAATTTTAGGTTGAAAATTATATACGGGTTATAACTATGTACCAAAAAAGTTAGGACAACATTTACTTTGCCAAATCAGTTATTTAAGGGTTGAATGAATTTTTTTCCACTACTGGAAGTTGCTTTTTAGCCCTCTTAACAGAAATCAAAATTTTGCATTTCTAATAAAATTTTTAACAAAATTTTGGGTTTTCAAGGTTTTGTAGCTGTTTATCATAAGTATTGTACTAAAATTCCGGGAAAAAATCCTTTCTTTACCGGATGTGATGCCTATATTTCCTCAAAATGACTGATTTTCATTGATAATGCTGGAAATTCTCAAAATAAAGAAAAAAAGAGCTGCAGATGCAAATGTACACTATATAACAACTCATCAGGCTCATGTGTTTCAATAGCATAAATAAAAGTTTCTTGACCGGAAGTCCAAGAGTTACTACACTAAGCCAATTTAGAGAAAATTCGACCGCAGTATCTGAAAAACATGCTTTTAAAACTGCCCAGGAATATTAATTTTGCTCAGATTAAGACATTAATAAACCTAATGCATAGTAGAAATCGGGCTGCATTTGTTGTATAAGGCAGACTAGCATATTTTCATTAAATGGTTGGAAGGGGGGATGTTTTAAGAGTTACCGGGTATTTGTTTCTTTCTAAGGTCTAAAAATAACATTTTACGTTTAAATGAAGCATCAATTTTTTGTAAATTTACTTTTTACCTAAATATAATCATTTTTAATGTTATCATTAAACTTTAGAAGGTAACACATAACTCTTAAAACATCCCCCCTTCTTGCTATCAGTCATTTTGAAGAAATATAGGCATCACATCCGGTAAAGAAAGAAGGATTTTTTCCCGGGATTTTAGTACAATACTTATGATTAATACATAAATAAGGAATAAGGAAAACAGAATTAATGCAGCTCCTTTATTTTTTTTACACTTAGAATTGCAAAAGCATAACCTCTGGAATCTATATTCACACTTAAAATAATTCTTTTTCAGTGAAACAATTTGACATTTTTTCTTTGTTAGTTTATATTTTGTGCTAGAATTTGATATGAAACAATCATTTTTAAAAAAATTATTCCTAAGTACATATTAAAGTTATGATCCCTGTTCAAGTTTATCTATGGCACATTTATATAAAAATATATGAGTTTATATCTCACTCACAATAAACATATCTAGATAACATACGCACAAAATTATTTAAGATATAAAATTAACTTTCAAAAGTAAAAACTCTGTTTGCACATTTGATCACAAGCACTTTTCAAGGTATAAAAAAATCAACATTTTTTTGGTTCATATAAAAATGACTTGCAACAAACATCACAATTATTAATTAACTCTCCTTCCCTGAATTTTGATTAACTTATCAACAATTTATATTCTCTCGTTAACTTATAATCCTGAGTAAAACACATTTTTGGTTGAACACAATTGTCATGCTTACAGTGATGTGATTTTCGTTCCCTGTAGTTTTAGAAAATAGTATGTACTTACGCATACTTTACTGTATTCATATTTTTACTTGTAACAATAAAGTTTATATCTGATTACATGTATTCAATAGTCTTTTCTTCATATAGTTTTTAAATACATAATTGACTCCAAACATTTGAAATTATTTTTTAAGAACACACACACACACAAGGCATGAGAATCAAAACATTGCAAAAACCAATTGAACATGTACATAATTTTTTTTTAATTATGGAAGACAATTTATTGCAATTAGGATCAATATTTTCACATTTCATTAAAAAAAAATACAATACAATATTTTTTATTTTGGAAAATCAAGTGAATTAACCAACAGAATTCATTATAAATACAATGTTTGTCATGGTGTGATGTATTAATTATGACATAAAACATAATACAATTTAGATTCATTTGAATCTAAAATTCTAACAAAAATGTGTTATTTACTTAGGAATGTATATAAAAATGGAATAGTAATCTTTCTGATTTCAAGCTAAAACAACTGAACACATGACCACAATTCACAATCAATTTAAGGCAGATTTATTTTTTGAAAAATTAATGCAATTGATATATCACAGACAAAACAGTTTCAATATCACTTCCATGAAAATTACTTCTCCTGATATAATACAATGCAATCACAGGGGCCAGTAAAATACTGTTAGATTTTACATAAATGCTACTCCTTTTTGTATTTTTAGCAATTACATAAAATCCAGCATAGTATGATACATGTCCTAGCCCCTGTAAATATAAGTGTGTATTTGCTTGAGATTAGCACTATACCTCAGAAACTGGATTTATTGATATGTACATACTTGTGAACAACAAAGTTCAAAATCATCTGATTTTCTAGGTAAATAGGATGTGTAAACTTAGAAGTTATTGACTAGTATTTTTTTTCTTTTAACTTAGCAGTACTTCTGAACTCTGTAGATGCTGACCTTTGACCTTAGACCTCTGTGGCTGTCAGGGGAGGGTAGGAGGCCATGTAATCCCCCTGAATCTCCTCTCGAACACTCTCACCCAGTAACTTTGTCTGTTCCTCCTGTCTGTTTGTCACAGGTTTTACAATCTTGACTTTCCTTCTACACTTGTCACAAACATAGTCCAGAAACAACAGTGGAATCTACAGAACATCAAAATATTTAAACTATTAAATAATGAATAAAAACTTTACAATACAATCATTACTTAAACCAACTTTTATCCAGTTGTAAAGAAGTTCGCGACGATATATTTTTGCGATCAAGCCTTTTTGGATCTTTTGATAATAGACACAGAGACTTTAAGGATTGGTTCGCGGAGAGAAATATTTGGGATGTCGAAGCTCTCGCAAACCTCACGAAAAATTTCTCACACACAAATAAAAGTTGGTTTACAGTAAATTCATCTAAGGGGAATAACCAGAATTTCATAAGTTTACAATTTTTAGAGTAGTCTTTCTTGTCTATATGGTAAATTTTGTTATTTATAGAAAATTTTAAGATCCCTCTTTTCAAAATTTGTCTTTTTTTTATAACTTTTTTTTTACTGGTACGTTCATGTAACCATGCACTGGACCCAAATTAACCATGCATCAGACATAGTCCAGTGTATGGATAACTATTTCATGCTCCTGTAATCAAAGATTTGAATCATATAGATTTTGCTTTGTTCATCTCTCTGTTTAACTGTTTATCCTTTTGTCCAATCTGATTAAAATCAGATCCTTTAATCTGCTCACATTGATCGCAACACAAGGATCTGAAGAAACCCCATTCAGGGTCATCTCCTGGTGAACTTTCTATTAAAAATATTCATTAAAATTTTGACCAATCCGAGATCGTATTTAAATGACAATCGGGAAAATTAATGTAGAAGTGAAAGTAGCTGTGGAGAAGATATTATCATTTTCTACTAAACAAAGAGCTAAAGACCAAGAAAAATGCAGGTACTTATTATATTTCTGTACAGAAAAGACTTTAGACATTCTCCTGGCAGGCTACAGAAACTAGTTCACGATTTTCCGTTCGTGTGTCATTGGAGGTTTAAATTTACTTCTGTAACTGAATTCCAAGATACTTCTAAATTCTTGGAAGTGAACGTTTGATTGGATAACTGAGAGGTCACCAGGAGATGACCCTGAATGGGATTTCTTCAGATCCTTGTGTAGCTATCTATGTGAGCAGATCAAAGGATCTGATTTTAATCAGATTGTCCATTTGTCATTTAGTCTGAAAAAACTTTGACCTTGCCCATAATTGAGTTATGGCTTTCATATTTCACATGTGTATTCTTGGTAAAAAGTTCTTTCTTTGGATACCAACATATATATGACTTATTGACCTTGGAGTTTGACTCTCTTTTGCAAAATTTTGCCAAACCTTAACCTTGGCCATAGCTTTTCTAATATTTTTTTTATCTCTTAACCTTGGGGTTTTACTTGCATTTGTGAAACTAAAATGTCTATATTATTAGCTGGCATGTGATGGCATCAGTGTTTATTGCAGATAAATATTTTCAAATTAAAATAGAGGGTTACTTTTAAATGAAGCCATAAAAAAATTCATTTCATTCATAAATGAGCATTTTAAAGGCCATCCTGATAAAAGTAAGACATTGCATGTACTGGTTCAATATTATTTGTCACCATTTGTTCAGTGCATATTGAATATTGTCCAATCCAGAAATAGTTAACCATAAAATCATAAAAATGGGAAAAATAAATAGCTCATGTAATTATATATTTAAACTTACCATTCCAAGACAGGCAAAAGCAGTTATAGTGCAGCACCACTGAAACCCCACCACATCCAGTAAGGTACCACCAATGGAGGGCCCCAGAAAATCTCTTCAAGATAGAACAGTTTTTTTAAAACATTGTCACAACATCAGTATACCATAATTTTAATAAGGTCATGTGACAAATGATACCAACTGCTACCCCTCTGAGTTCATGGAAATAAGATGGAGGCTTACCCAAAGGCATACATGGATCCAAATAAGCCTGCCAAGATCAAGATAACTTCGCAATATCCATGAATTCACAATATCAGTGTTCATACTAAACAAGTTTTACTGTATAAAGCTTTTTTATAAAGTTTTGTATAAAGCCTTTAAAAAAAGTTTTGATGAAGTTTATTAGGATAACATTTAAAGAAAATATCAGATTGACGAGTCATCAAAAGATCTCTATGAAGAATATAATGTGTACCTGTATACAAAATACTATATTACTTGAACTTGTCAATTTGTATCCTACTCTGTGCAAATTGTTTATTTTTAGGTTTCGAGAAATCAGAATCAAGTACCAGTAGCCTTACATTGCTGAAATCACCCTCAGTTATTGTAGCCTCCTTAGCAATCATTGTAGCCTCTTTTATTTGGTCCATACTAGACCCAACACTGGAACCTCATCTACGAGAAGTAAGGATATTTTACAAATACTTAAAACCACCATTTTATGTTTGATTTGATTATTAAAAATTGTAAATTCTGTGGTCACAATAAAACTTTCTTATATCTGACTTCATGCAATCTAGAGAAAAACTGAGTTATCTGACAGGTTGGAATATTGAGTTTGAAATAGGAGTACCTGAAAAAAAATGCTTAGGGATTCCAACTCACTATGAGATATCCATGGTATATCTGAGATACCAGTGTTTCATATACCAAAGTAAAACATACATGAAAAAATGTTTCAATTAAAATGGAGAAAACTGAGAAGATTTCATTTCAGCAATGTCTTTAAAATTTCAGTTTGACCTTGGTCCGGAGTTAATTGGTGTACTTTTTCTGGTCATGTCAGCTTTTTATGCCATTTCATCACCAATATGGGGATGGGTAGCAGATAGATGTGTAAGTATTCCCATGTTCCTGATTAAACTGTAGAAGAATCTGGCATTAGTGCTATTCTTTATTGCAGGGCTAACAAATAAATTTCAATCATTTTTGTCGTGGCTAAACCTTACAAAGGTAGCATTTCTCAACATAGTGTGATATTACCGGTATATCTTCGGCCTTCTTTTGTGAAGAATAAGAAATGGATTTGTTAAAAATTGGAACTTTGAAAAATAATTAGAAACTTTGAGAAATAATCAGAAAAATTACATGACCATATGGAAGTAAATGTTTCATTGATATACAACTCTCTTTATAAAAGTTTAGAGGGCAGTGTACAAGGTAAGTAAAGAGGGATACATATTGTATACCATAATCTTATCAGCTCACCTGAGCCAAAATCTCGGCTAATCTTATCAAAGCTTGTGTAGTCATCTTTTCCTTTCAAATGTTCATTTTCTTGAGAGCTATTTGTCTAATTTCAACACAAAGTTCTTGAAGCATAATCGGGCAATGGGGGATTGAAATTGATGTTTGAAGAAAAATGTCCCATTGCAAAGGGGAGAGAGATACTAAATGGTAAAAAGGTTGACCTGTTTTTGTACATAGAACAGTTTTTTTAAAACATTGTCACAACATCAGTATACCATAATTTTAATAAGGTCATGTGACAAATGATACCAACTGCTACCCCTCTGAGTTCATGGAAATAAGATGGAGGCTTACCCAAAGGCATACATGGATCCAAATAAGCCTGCCACTAAGCTGTAGGTGTTCATATCATCTTCAAAACCTAAGTCTCTGTATAAATCAAGACAATATGCATGTAGTGTTCAGTTTCAGAAAGGAAATCAGACATAATACAGCTTTAATTAATTGAAAATATACTGCAGAAACTAAATTACAAAAAAAAAAAAATATTTATAGTAAATATGCATCAGACAATCTTTCCCATTACAATGCATATATAAGTAACATATTATGTGAAAGTTTGATTTTAATTTGATGAATACTCACTCAGCAATGTAGAGGTAGATATCAAAGGTTGGAATTAATGCCAGACTAGCAGCTACACCAAGTATAATTAAGGCTAAAATGTTCAACCACAACACACTGAAAATATACCAATATTCATGTGTTTAAAATCTAATCAGAATGTAAGTTTCACAAAATGGCTGCTTCATCCAAATAAATAATCTTTTATAAAACATAAACTTTTCATCCAAATAATGATCACTAAAATACTTATATTCTGTTAAGCAATTCACTTTATCATTATGATGTTTTCTTTATTTACAGCAATAAGACATTTTTAATTGACAGCTTTGAGAAACTATAAAAGAAAGACTAACTTGTAATCTTCTTCAAACCCTATCAGTGTAGAGGGCCCTAACAGTGCCATGCCAACTGCTGAAAACAGGAAACCAGGGATCATCAGGAGTCTATTGTCTGGCTAAAAATAACAAATACTACACATATCAGGGAAATAACCAACAGGCTGAATCTCATTGCATTACCTCTCCTTTACAAATAAGAAACTCCTGCATCTTTGATATACCTTTTTAATTGAACTCGTTTCGAAAAACAAGAGGCCCACAGGCCTTATAGGTCACCTGAGTATCCCGTAACTGAACTTGATTCGTGTTTTAAACCTGAAGACATGAAATTCACAATTTTGAAAGAGGCACCATTGCTTATCATAATTATACACTAAATAGCATGCTTACTTTGGTTAATATTTCTGTTCGTCAGTTTGATGAGGTTGATGGAGAAAAGGGGACACCTGTATCAAAGCATAATACAAGGAGGTCTGTAGCCCAGAAATCTACCCCCAGCACTCCAAACACCAGAAGTAGTAGCATGGATAGTAAAACAGATAATTCTACAGGCAAAAAGATTCCACAGTTAAAACAAGAGATGGCAGAAACAGCAAAGCAGAAGACAGATGAAAAGACTGGAGATGACTCTAAACAAAAAAACAATTGTGATGGAGAGAAAAGACAAAGACATCGCAGTAAGGCAGACTGGAATTCTTTGTCTGAAAAAGATGGTAACAAAGAAACAACACGAAAACAAGATGAGGCGAAGGACATAGAATCATCAAAGGATACTAGACGAACAATACAAACAAGAGGAAAATCATCTCATGCACAAGAAGACAAACCTGAGAATTCAAGTGGCACAAATATTGTTTACAGTGCAATTCAACCTAAGGCTCAAAGTAAGATCTGGAAGAGTCCAAATGCTAATGTGGTCAAGATTCAGGAGATCTGGGTGAAGAAAAAGCCAGGACAACCTACTGAAGAAGTGAAGCATAGTACAATTACAGTGAGGAAAACTTCAACGGCTCAGAGGCGATTATGTGAGAAATATAGACATCCTAAGCGTGTTTATGTAATGAAATCCAAGAAGTCAACTAAGCCCGTGTGTTTAGACATGAATAACATTGAGTCCTTGCTTGACAGAGATAAAAAGCAGTGCAAAGAATGCGGAATTCAGTTAAAGTCAATGTCAAATTTGAGAAGACATATAGTGCGACATCTTGGATGGAAAAGGTACAAATGCAAATTGTGCCCATTTTCTAGTTTCAACAGGTCAGAGTGCAATTCCCATTTGCAAAGAATACACAAAGAAAAGATTGTAGGAAAGGATATCAACAATCTTATTAAAGATCTGAAAAAAGAGGGGTCTGAAAAGAGACTTCAGAAGAAACAGCAGACTCTGAGAACGAAGCAGAGACTGGAGTCTGAAATGGCAGCTTCAAACTCATACAAGAAAGGGACTGGAATTTCAAAACTAGAATCAACCCCACATAAAACTGTGTCTCCTAATCAGCCTGTGAAGTCTATAATCACAACCAGACGAAGATCACTGATCCAGAGTGGTCAAGACACAAAATCTGCAGCTGGGACTAAGAAGTCACCAGAGACGTCCAAAAAGATGGAAAGTGTATCAGTTACCAAAGCCAAAATGGAAGCAAGATTCCTCATTATTTGGTAAAGTTTCTTCTTCTTCTTTGTCATTTTCTTTGCTTTCCTCAGAAACTTTACCTTGAATAGCAAAAATATGCTTATTAGGACTCTGCATCTTTTGTCTCATTGTCACTATGTTTTCCTCTTCTGAACTTAAATTTTTTAAGTTTGTATAAACCACCTTTTCTGATTGAGAAGTTTCCTCTTCTGATATCTCTTTTTCCTCCGTATTAATGATCTTGGGAGCATCCTTTTGTGTTGCTTTAGTAGGTACTTTTTCTTCACTTTTCTTTGATGTTTCTTCATTTTTGGCTTCCATCAGTTGCTTGGACTTTCTTGTGTGAATAAAACGATCTTGACTAGACTCTCTGGATGTATTGCTACTTGTGGATGGAGTTTTCTGTCTGGTTGTCTTTTGGTCAGTGTTTTTACTAGAATTGGAATCATTACTTGTGTCTCTACGTTTGTCTTTGGTATCTTTTTCTTTACTTTTGTCTCCTCTTGATTTCCGCTGTCTTGTCTGCATGACATTTCCACTCAGGGGAGTTGAATCTTGAGATTTTGTTGGATTTGCAGTCTCATTATTTGATTCCAACTTGGTTTCTTTACTTTCTTCCTCTTCTTTTCCTCTTGATTTTGACCTTGTTCCAACTTTTTCAAAGACGGAGACCAAATTGCATTCTACAGGTGTTTTTGCTGGGGACTCAGCATCTGTTTCTTTTGGAAGTCCCCCATCATTAACATCTGCAGACCTTCTCTTCTTGGGGGATGATTTGGCTGATGTATTGAGGGGACTTTCTGATCCATTTGAACTATTACTCAACTTTCTAGGAGAAACTCCTTTCTTTGGAGAAGTCTTTGGACTAGAGTCAGAACTAGAAACAGAGGTATTGGATTTCTTAGGACTCTCATACAACACAGCTCTTCTTTTGTCAAGGAACCTTGTTTTCATGTACGAGTCTTGATTTACTGCAGCAGCGTTCCGTGTCTGAATGACCCTCTTGGACTGGTTTTGTGATGTGTCAGATTTTTCTGCACTGTTGGATGGACGTTCTGGAGAACTGTCTGAACTGACACTCATCTTGTCTGGTGAAGTGTTTCTGTTGACTCTAGAATTCTTGTCATCTTGTTGGCTAGCAGTTTTCCCTGTTTGCTCTTTTGTTGGGGGTGTCATACTATTTAACAAGCAAATTACCAGAAAACAATAGACACTGAAACATGCAAAAAAAGTTTTAGCACATGCAACATGATAATAAACAATATTGCACTACAATGAAGCTCACAATGGAATATATATGCCCTTTATCTCAAATTTCAACAATAAAAAGAAAATACTTGAGTGTGTAGGAAAAAATCAAATTTAAACAAATTTAATGTGCAGCTTTATTACATTTTAACCTTACTGTAGATTCCTTATTTTTAGCGGGTACTTATTAAATACTAAATGGCTATTTAACGCCAAATCATGAGAATATATATTCCCGAATGGACAGTTGATCAAGAGAATTTATATGGATTTCAGCACCATAGAAATAAAAGCCAGTAATTTTATTTCTCGAGTTATGCTTCTCACGAAATTATGCTGTAATTAATTCCTCGTGTATAATAAGGAATCTACAGTATTAATTATTTGAGAAATGTATATGTAATTAAAAATATAAATGTATGATACATATTTAAATGTTACATTAACAACTGATATCATTTAGTATTCCAGAAAAAAGTTTCCATTTCCACATAACACAGTGATGCAGAACTTTTGAATATTCTCACTCTCCTTACCCTAAAAGATTGGTATCAACAGGAAAAATCAATGTATAATATACACTGATAAAAATAAATCATAAAATTGTTATGATTAACTAAATCCAATTCAATTGACTCAATAGAAGTTCATTTTGTCTTCACTTGTTCACATTGGAATCCACAGTGGTTTTAACATCACTGTCTTCAGAAATCAAGTTTTCTGCTTCCATTTTTTCAGTGTCTGATGTCTCAACCATTTTATCAGTTGGATTCAAATCCTTCTGGTTCACTTCTAATAGTTGAGATTTGTCAGCTTCATTCTCCATGTTAACAGTCTTGTCTTTACCATCAAGTGAAACTTTGTCATCAGTTTTGTTTTGCTCTGTCCTGTGCGTTTCATCTCCTACAGAGTTAATAGAATGATTAGGCACTTTTTCACAAGTTTCAGCAGGTATTTCTTCTCCAGATTTATCTTTTTCATTTTCAGCTTCAACTGAACTGTTTTCAGGTTGTTTCGAGGTTGACTTCTCTACATCGTTTTCATGTTCCTCTCTACTCACTTTATCACTGTTCTTTTGGTCAAGGACATCTGCAGAATCACAATCCATCTCTGACTTTTCTTTCATTTCAGATCCAATCATATCACACTCTGATGATTCTGCTTCTTCTGAATTTGATTTTAAATCCTTTGCAGACACAGATTCGGAGTTTACTTCCATCTCTTCTGATGATACTAATTCCGATGTTTCTACACTTTTTGCCAATGCTGAATCAGACTGAGCTTCAACATCTTGTTCTGATGATATAGCAGTTGCTCCTTCTATTGGTCCCTCTTTGGTTGAAGGTGTTTTGGAATCCTGTTTTATTCTTGCTGAACTACGTACAGGGGTGACTTTTTTAGCCTCATTTCAACTTTACCTTTATCAGAGCTGCAATATCCTCTGTTCTCTTGCTGGAAGTCGGGTCTTCTAACTTCTTAGACAACTCTTCAATAAGAACTGTTTCTGTGCTTATCAATTTCAAACCATACACATGTGAGACATCATCAAGAAGCTTCCCTTTTCTGCTTCCAGGGCCTCCTGTAAAAAAGGATTTATAAATTTAAAAAATATTATCAGATACAATTTTGCGTTTGTGATTTAATTTTTTGAATGTTATATAGGTATATTCAGTTGTTATAGAAACTACAGTATATACTCGCCTATAAGTCGGTTTTTTTTAAGTTAATTTTTGGTTCAAAACTCTTAGTCCGACTTATAGGCAAGTTATAAAAAGTCGGAATTTTATAGGGTCAATCCCTCTTATAGAAGCTTAAAAAATACAACCGACTTATAGGCCGACTGACTTATAGGCGAGTTTATGCAGTAATCACATTCTTAACATATTCTAATGTAAAAGGGCAAGTGCACTTCAGCACTAGTAAATAGGCCCCTTTTCACTGTCATTTTAATCAAGATTATATTACCAAATTGTTTTGTTTTCATAACAGTTAAATATTGGGGGATATTTCTAATTTAAATTTATGTTAAACATCACCTAAATTAGCATGGATCTTAAAGAATTTATCATAACTTAAGTAATCACTGAGATGTTCTTGTAATTGACAAATGTGTGCTTGAAATCCATTTGAACATGCATACAAAAAATGTGTTTATAACTTTGTATACTCTTAATAAAAAAAACATTATCTTATGATCCCACAAAAATTTATGATCAAGTGTTTTCAATAACTATAACCCAAGCAAACTTCTAGACAAGGGATGGATTTTTTAATCAAGCAGGATACAGGAGAGCAGTGGATGGGAGATGGAGTAAAAATTGGTAGAATTCCAAAGCCTGGAAAGGGACCCATCATATGTGCATACTGCAGGAAAACGGCCCAATGTAATATAGTGTGTTGCGGCTGATGCCCCATGCAGCTCATCCAACAAACATTCTGTAAAATGCAACTTGGACTAGTTCATTGTTACACAACATACAATTTAACCAATCTAATTTTGTTGATGATGATACATGTAGTTCATAGAATAAAATCGTAACTGCTATTTGATATACTAACATTTCCCTGGCAAAGAATAGAAACATTTCCTAGATCCCACATGATTGATAAAGTTTTGTCAAGTCATTTTGGACTGCTGACCATATTGCATGAAAATGTCTTGTACAAGAAAATGTTACCTTACGATGTACCAGTAATACCTTATCAACAGTGTCTACATATATTATATCTTGGATCAATTTGTAAGTTGGCACTAAAAAAGGTGCTTTTTGGTTTTCATAGAACTTTTCTAAATAGCTAGCTCGCCTTGTTTAATACAAAGATTTACATGTACTGCATGAAGTTCTTAAATCATGATAACAATAGGAAACAAGAGGCCCACGGGCCTTATAGGTCACCTAAGCATTAAGCAAGAGAACAGAGGATATTGCAGCTCTGATAAAGGTAAAGTTGAAATGAGGCTTATAAGCAATAAATAAAATGATTTATATTACATACTTCAACCAGTCGCAGCTCTGATAAAGGTAAAGTTGAAATGAGGCTAGCAATAAATAAAATGATTTATATTACATACTTCAACCAATCGATCAAAATTGACCATACTCAAATGATAATTTCTCAAAATCAAATTTAGATTGAAAATACCCGGTATATTTAACACGTAAATATTGTTGATTTTTCAAGAAGCAATAAACCAGAATTTCAACTTTACTTGTTATAAAGCATCATTGGGTGAAGGAAATTTCAGCTTGATCCCTAATTCATTAGGAGATAATTAAGAATTTGTCAAAAAATAAATTTATTAACACTTTTAAAAAATTATCTTAAAAACCACCAAACCTGAAAATATAAAATTTCATTTTTGTTAATGTTGAAAGTATTCATTAAAAAAGTTTTTGCCCCCCTATCCCCTCCTCCTTTCCTCACCTGAGCTGAAAGCAAGTAATTTATATGTAATATGATTTAAAATAATGTATTTTCATTATGAGCAAGGGTGCCACTTGAAATTATGTAATAA
Source organism: Saccostrea glomerata (assembly GCA_003671525.1). Taxonomy (NCBI): domain Eukaryota; kingdom Metazoa; phylum Mollusca; class Bivalvia; order Ostreida; family Ostreidae; genus Saccostrea; species Saccostrea glomerata. The sequence continues at coordinate 666,031 of PRKT01000029.1, forward strand.
ATGATCTTTGGGACAAGGGATCTAGTTTAAGGTGAGGTTCTACTGATTATGGGTAAAAATGTTTCAATTGTATGAAATTCTTTAACATTTTATGTTACTGGAATACATGTAAAGTAAGATGTATATTATACTTTAAACCAACTTTTATTCACGTACGAGTTCCATGACCATGATGACCTACTCTTACTCACGAATATTAAGCACCATGAACCATTCATTTTCCTTAAGGATTTGTAGAGAATGTTAAATTTCCTCAGTTGTGAAATTAATCTTCGTGGATTGATTTCAAATTCAGGAGTCCTGAATAAAAGATGATGCTATTAATAGTTGATGTACAGTAACCATATATTCATTGCAGACTCAACCAGAACTATTACGACTGCAATGGGTATTCAATCAAGTATGCAACAAGATAGAGAAAGAAGGGAAGAACAACTGCTTTCTTTGGGACTTCATGCCAAACCTGAAATTTCTAATGGCTCCATTCAGAAATGCAAAGGAGTGTGAAAATGATTTTAAGATTTTTGAAAATAAGGCAAGTATGAAATTAAGGCAAATCTAAATGAGTTTAACTAACTCAACTCTTGATTATAACTTAATATACATGAACTTGTAACAAAATTAAAGTCATCTAAGTCACTCAGCTAGGTGACAATCCAAGGTGAAAATACCAAGTCTAGAGTCTTAGTGAATTCTCTAATACATCTGTGAGCAGATTTAGTTGAATGTATTGATCCTTAAAAACAAAATATACATAGTATGCTCATTAAAAAAGCTTAGTAGAATTTAAAAGGATGTGTTTAATAATACTAGGGCCTAGATAAACATGTATATAACATTAATGAACTGACTTGAAAATAAAGTTAAGAAATTTAATTTTCTTCATTAACAAAATAATATTGTTAATAAAGGTAATCTGCAGAATGGTGAATTATTGATTTTTCCTTCAGAAAACTTCAATCATATCAAAGTAACATTTGCATCATAGTGTTGTTCAAACAACCTTTGATTTTTAAGTTTGTTTAAAAGGAGAGTTTACAAAGCATATTGACTGACAGACCTTTAGTCCACAAAGTGGACAATTTAAATACAATGAAAGAAAGGAAATCTTCAGTATGAACACAACCCTCCAATGTATACATGTTCAGATTGTTTGGTATAGCTGTGTGTTATGGAAAATACTGTTGTGTGACTATAGAAAATATACTGAAAGATTTTCCATTAGTCAATTAGTTTTATTATATCTTTCAAGAATTTGATAAGCATCATTAATTGAACATCCATGAACACAGTTTGAATTCATAAACCTGTATGAATGATTCTAACCGTTACTGCATTTTATTAATTGAGGTATCAATAAATATCTAAGCAACATGATTGTATTATAAATTTGAGAGACAATAAAATAACACATATAAAATGAAGCTTTTGGTTAATCCCAGATTAATACCTAAAGAAAATAGAGTATGTGCTTAATATCAAAGAAACTGAATTCCTACAAATACCATAACATGTGAACCTAGCAGCGCATGTATGCACTCACCAAACACTACGATTACTTGCGGTTTTGTTGGCAGAACCTTCACATCTTTTCCTACGTGAAGATGAATGGTTATTTTGTCTCTTTTATGTAACACTAATCCTGTAGGACTATCACTTTCTAACGTACTGCCACCACATCCCATTTTTCATGTCATTCGGAAAAATAACACTCTTGTCGACTGCTAAACATACATACTGCGCATGCTCAAATTGATTTCAGCATCCGCAGGAATGCAAATGCAGGATCCGCACACGTTATAGAATCCGGAATCCAATCATTTTATGCACAATCAGACCCGTAAAGAAATAATCTCTGTTACTCGCAAACATTGGCGAAAAGAAAATTAACAGTGGGAATTCAAAAGGCAGTGAAACCTTTAACGCTGAATCATTTCATTCAGAAAGTCGTCATACAATAAAAAGTAGTAAAAAAGTGGTAAATTTTAAGAGAACATTGAACAACTCGATCTCATCAGTAAATTCTATCAATTAAATTTATTGTAATATGATGGAAACACCAGATCACTGGAAACACCAAAATGAGAGTAAATTCTTCCCTTGTCTACCGGTAAACCGCACATGACAGGCCCGTAGAGGGAGGGGGGGACCATCCAAATTAAAAACTATTTTGAAAGTTCTTTTTAACTAAAAATTGTAACCAAAACAAGGCTAGGTTGTGGGGCCTTATGCTGCACCGGTTCAAACAGAACAGGGTCCAAATTACTCAGTAGCCTGATCATTTTGTTTTAAATGTTACTTACAAAAATTACCAGGTAATGCATTTCTTTTCACTAAGTAAAAAGTAAAAGATTTAATCTAATATAAATCAACATCTTCACACTGCTTTTTCTAACATTTTTTTGGGGGCTTTGGTTTTTTTTTTAATTCATCTACAGCAGTGCAAATTGCAATAAATTTACAGTTTTTGTAAGAATAGACTAAAAAATTCTAACACTTTGTTTGATTCCTAAATACTGTAAGTCCTCTTAATTCCATGGTGTAAAAATTTCAGGATTTCTCAAAAAGTACCAATTTTGATGGTTTTAATTTCACGATGCAAGAAATTAATATAAAATTCCATAGAAGCACTGAATCCTTTTAAAAAACTAATGAAAACATTCACGATGGGCTTATTTAGCGGGAAAATGATAAATCGGGAACATAGCGAAATTTAAACCATTGTGATTATTTGCCAATCTACAGTACTCAGAAGCAAAGAGGATTTTAATAGAAATGATGCAATAGTTTGACTGCTTGTTGTCCAGGAGTAGAGAAGATTTTTAAAAATTGTGTTCTGATGGTTTGGGCCTCAGGGGGACAGAGACCATGAAATTCACAACTTATGATTAATTGATTGATTTTGCCATTGAGCAGTGGGGGATCTTTATCGTGCCAACGTCTGCCTGACACAGGGCCTAGGTTTTTAAGGTCTCATCCGTAGGACACACAACTTTCACTTCAAAGTGCCGAGCATGTGGTGAAGGAACAGTTGCTACCCATTTTATATCAACTTAGGTCAGTCTTGGCAGAGATTCAAACTCATGACCTCCCAATCATGAAGCGAGTGCTCTACCGAATGAGCTATCTTGAATGATTGATAGATTGCAAAAGCTATGTCACCTAGCTGAGTGACTTAGATGACTTTAATTTTGTTACAAGTTCATGTATATTAAGTTATAATCAAGAGTTGAGTTAGTTAAACTCATTTAGATTGGCCTTAATTTCATACTTGCCTTATTTTCAAAAATCTTAAAATCATTTTCACACTCCTTTGCATTTCTGAATGGAGCCATTAGAAATTTCAGGTTTGGCAATATGGCCATATTGCTGAAGATTTCTATTCTGGTCCTGGTCGTGTTTTTGACTGACGGAACCTATGGTAAAGCTCCTGGTCTGAAATCAAGAATAACATCAAAAGGACTCAACTATGGTAATTTATTTATGTTCTTATTTTACATGTAGCTTTCAGAATAAAATAAGTAAATTCCAGTCTTTCCGTAATCACACATAATGTATGCACAGGTATTTAACAAAGATTATTGGTACTTATTCGAATAAAAATAAAATCACATTGTGTACATGTACTTCTCTTGAAATCATTTAATTAATGAACTATGGTTACATGACATTATGTGCATACATGGCAAACATATATATATTTATGTGTCAATTTCGTATGAGGATAATTGATAAAAAAAATCTACCGTGAACAAATTAGCTGTGGTACTTTTTTTGTCATCACATAATTGGAGTAATTGCTACCTTTAAAACAATTTTACATTTGAAATTAACATTTATTTCAAAATAATTTAATTGAAGACAATTTAAAAAAAAACAAAAAAATAAAGTATTAATTTTATTTAATTTGATACCAATATGTGAGATTGTATATTATTTGTCTTTCTCGAGAATATTTTTTATTCATGGAGACATCACCACTTATATATATATATTTTTTAATTCAGACCAATAGCCTAAAAATGTAGAAGGGGCAAGGGAACAGTTCTTTAATAAAACTGAATTAATGTAAAAACTGCAACACATGAAATTTTAATATGTATTCCAAGAATGATTTTTTAATAAATAAATATGATGTTATTCATATTGTTACTTTAACTTGCATTTTCTAGCGGTTAACGTTGCTTTGGAGGCATTAACCAAAGATTTAACCAGTAAGCAGATTCCAGACCAGCATGGAAAATCGGGACATGTCTCTTATGATGTGACAAAGTCAGTCAACATTTTATTTATCATTCTTTTCTATAAACATTATATTTAAATCTTCTTCATTTTTATCAACTTCCCTCATTATTTTGTTATGTCCGCGCGTCTTCAGGTCATAAGACTCTTTAGGTCACCTGACTGACTTTTGTTATCTGTTCTCGTACGTCGTCGTGCGGGTATCCGCCGTACGCTTTCACATTTTCCACTTCTCAAGAAGCACTGGACTAATTTCAAAGTATCCTTGAGTAATGGTGATTCAAGTTCAAATGTAGGGCCAATAAAGCCTCTTTCCAGGTGAAAAATAATTAAAACTAGTGAAAAATTAATGGCATCTTTTAAAAAATTTAATCTTCTTAACAACAAATGGAAGCGTCTTAAGGTAATGTTTATTCATATTTCTTTAAATCCTTACCTCCTGGAGGTAGGGAGGAGGAAGGTGATCCAAGTTTTAGTTTGAAATATATAATTTCAATCAAAATTTAAAAGGCATACAAAAGGTTCATTCAGTCAAAACATAACGATTGAACAGTTATAGCAACAACAACAAAAAATACAGTTACGAAAGAAAAAAAAACCGATTCCCACTGATTTGTCGTTGTCATCTTACCAATAACATGTAAGAGTTTGGCAAATTGTCATTTTGTATCTTATCTGTCGCGCTTTAGGCATTCTGCCCGCCTTATACGCCCATCTTCTTTCTCTGCCATATGAACTACATTGCTATCAGTTGCAGATATGTTCATGTTCTTACCAAACGCAAGCCGACTACACTCAGAATTTGTCGGTATTAAAATCTTTTAATCGATTGTCATTAATACAGTATATAGTTACATGTAATAATTGAAATCTATTTTAAAACAACACATCTTCATTAAATGGTTATATGAATTAGATGAGTAATAAGTTAATAAACATTTTATTAGTATAAATGAAATACAATTTTACTTACCAAACAATCCAAAACCATTCACTGCTGATTTTTGGTTAAAGTGAATGATTAATTTGCACTATATTTATATAGACTTTACTTCCTCCTTTATTACTTCCGGGATACTCAATGGTGATAACAATGCACGGGGCATAATTCTTATAACATCTTGGTAAATTCAGAATAGCCACAATTTAAAGCCCATTCGTAAATGCAAATATAATAATGGTTATGTTATTTTTTGGATTTTTTCATTTTCTGTTGTGATCTAAAAATATCAGATTGTAAGCTCACCTAAGCCTGAGCTTTTCTGATCAAAAATTTTCCGTTGTCTGTCGTTGTTGTAAACTTTTCACATTTTATCTTCTTCTCAAGAACCACTGGGCCAATTTCAACCAATGGTCTTGAGAAGAAGATTTTTTAAAAATGCTCTTAATTTTTCTCTTATTCATAATTATCTCCCCTTGAAAAAGGGCGCGCTTTGAAGCAAGTTTGGTCATGACCCCCGGGTCATGGTTTACATATAATATAATAATATTGTGTGCCAATATATTGGGAAAACTTTTAAGACCTCTTTTCAAGTACTTCTAAGCCATGATTAGTGATATTTATATGGAATCATCCTCGGGTAATGTAGATTCTAGTTTGTTCAACTCATGACCCCCCGGGGTAGGGTGGGACCACAATGGGGGATCCAAGTGTTACATTATAATATATATTAAAAAAATCTTCTCAAGAAAAACAAAGCCATGATTGGTGATACTAGTATTTATATGGAAGCATTCTCAGGTAGTGTTGAATTAAAATTTGTTAAAATCATAACCCCTAAGGGAAGGGCGAGGCCACAATGGAGGATCAAGGTTTTACATGGAAAAATAAAGGGAAAAATCCCAAGAACAGAAAACCTATGTTTAGTCATATTGGCATATAAGCATCCTCATGTATTGAAAGTTTGAATTGAAAGTTTTACGAAGTAATATATAGGAGCAAAGCCATTTGCTATATTGATATGATGCCATTCTCAAATAGTATTAAAATTCAAGCCCCCCCCCTTCTCTTATAACTTTCAGTTCTGATCTGATATGTGCTTTTTCCTTGCCGATGTGCTCAGGTGAGCTATGTGGATTAAAGTTCTTTAATAAACAGTTCAAATATTATTTTATCTTGTATTAAAAAAAATGATTGATAATTTTTTGCTTAAAATAAATGCAGGGGAATAACTTTTTTTAAAGTGAACTGTATGTGCTCTTCACTTATTAAAGGGAAACAATTCAAAAATTAGTTGATACAGTAGTGGCCCTTTTATTAAACTGTATGTGCTCTTCACTTATCAAAGGGAAACAATTCAAAAATTAGTTGATACAGTAGTGGCCCTTTTATTTACTCTTCAGTACATATGAAAATGGACAAAGTTTTAAAGGGCATTGCATTGATCATGATTACACAAGGCTGTGTCATAGTATTCTTCTTAATCATTTTCTTCAGGATATTCAACATAGTAACAGTAAGTTTCTTTTGCTTTTTGATCATGTAATTCACATTGGAACTTTGTTTAGGTGCTATAGCTTCATCTAGAATTTCCTCTGTTCATTTGTATCTATTACAAGCGGGTCACAGAGAGCATAGTTACCTGGATATGCGCAGGAATAGAGTGAGATCTAAAGGTTTTAGGTTGGAGGAGGTCTTTTACTTCTTCTGTCAGGTACAGAATGACATGCCTCGGGAACCTGTAGCGCTCAATAAGTTCAACATCTCTCAGAGTATCAAGCACTTCACTCCTGTCCCTAAAAATCCTGGGACGACGGGGGGATTTGTCTTCTTCTCCTCCCAAAATGTCTCGAAATATCATAAGGGCGGCCATTTTTATATAGACTTACGAAAAAATCGTAACTTAGGATAACCCATAGGCTGTCGTAGAGTTACGATAAGATTTTTAACGTAATTTAAGGGGGCCGACTATAGTTTTATTGTGTGAAAACTACAATAGCGAAACTCTCCATTTTTATACCATATATAACTTACATTAACTTCAGTGTACATGCAAAGTTATGGGGAAATCTACCGTCCAGGTATTTTTGAGGTACCGTCTCAAAATACAGGTACATTTACTATAGGATTATATAGGAAAATGCCAATTTTTAGCACTTAAAGCAAATTACACAAATACTACAATAGACATTTTGTTCAAACTATAATATATGATGAGTAATACTATATTTTACAATATATGTAAGAAACACAAAATTCCACCGTCTTGTTACCTGAGGGGGCATCTCAAAATGCAAAAAATTAGCAAATTTTACCATTTTTATAGAGTATGACAAAATATGAAGTACACAATTGATTTACATGAAAACATAATTAAAATATTGGAGATATTCTCAAATTTCTATGTTTTAAATTTCAAGAGCGTATGTTTATTGCTTTTTTCTTTAATAATATTTTATTACCCCTTTCTTTAAGAGCTACAGATTATCATAACGTCAAAAACACACCGCAACGACGTCAACCTACCTATCAATTGCAAAATCGGTTAAAAATCAGTTATATCAAATTGTAATTAAATTTTTATACCTATTATTTCTTAATTTTGTTTGATTTTAATAATTAAGCAAAAAAAGTTGCATTAAAACAGTAAATACGCTTCCCTTTACTATGATGCGCGAAATATTGCGCAATGGAAACTATAGTCGGCCCCCTTAAGATAAGAAGTTTAGTAAGACAGAAATTTATCGTAACTTACGATTACGATCAAATCTTAACTTACGAAGTTTAGTAAAACTGAAGCCAGGTTGTTAAAATCCCTTTACATCAACTTTTCTATCATGCAACAAACTGCTTTGCTTTAAAATTGATAGTACTTAGAGCATGCTCTTGAGTATCGTATAATTACCTTGGAAAACGTAATACTCAGAGCACGCTCTTGAGTATCGTATAATTATCTTGGAAAACGTCATACTCAGAGCATGTTCTTGAGTATCGTATAATTACTTTGGGAAACGTCATACTCAGAGCGTGTTCTTGAGTATCGTATAATTACCTTGGAAAACGTCATACTCAGAGCATGTTCTTGAGTATCGTATAATTACCTTGGAAAACGTCATACTCAGAGCATGTTCTTGAGTATCGTATAATTACCTTGTAAAACGTCATTCTCAGAGCATGTTCTTGAGTATAGTATAATTACCTTGGGAAACGTCATACTCAGAGCATGTTCTTGAGTATCGTATAATTACCTTGGGAAACGTCAACGACATATACAAGTAACAGCAGAATATAATTTACTTCTTAAATAAAAAACACTGACAATGGAAAAGTTGAAGAGATCTCATTTGTCAGACAATTTTGTACTTTTTCTTGCCCTTATCGTCTATAGTGAGTATATAACACCCAATATGAAACAGCTGCGATGGACTCTGTGGTGATGCACCGAGTCGACATACAACTGCCAGAACTTCGTTGATATTTCTTAATGTTAAGTTGAAGGACAATGTTTTCCTTTATATGTACTCTTATAGAGGTTTTCAAAAAAAAAATCTACTCCATAAAAAATAAAACAGGCAGGCTATTAAAGGATCTCCATAAGCTTCTAATTTGTTGGAAAATTAATGTCAGTTTCTTGGAAAAGACTACAAAAATGTTGACAACTGGTTCCTAATTTGTTGGAACATTAGTTCTATTTATTCATTTTCTCGTGATTTTTGGAATATTCTTTATCACTAAAAGGCCCAGTCTTGTATTCCACGATATTTCAAGTTAAAGACTACACCTTGTATTTCCTACAAATATATTTCGACTTTTGCTTCAAAACTTTTTATTTAAAAGAAAACTTTTACAGGACCTGGATATCGAATATCTGAAACATAATCCTCTATAATTGTGTTATGTTCTTCTTCATCCTATAACTATAGTCCTGCTGGACACATTATTACTGGTGATGTAGATGTAGTTAATAATGAGAACCTTAGATAACTAATTTTGAAAGGTCCTAAATATAGGGAGCCCCGATCCTTCAACTGGCGTCGGAATTTCATATTTATATATAATATATATACATATAATATTATGGATCCTGTTGAAGATTACGCCAGGCGATGGGCGAGATATGAAAAAGAAGACGTTGACACTTTGCCAGAATGGATTAAATGTATCAGATCTTTATTAAAATCGCATATTAAACGATTGAGGGGCAATATGAAAACCCTCTATCCTACAGGGGCCAACCATCTTTTCAATAGACATTTTCTATAGTAAAGGCAATGTTAGGGAAAAAAGTAAGGGATACTACGTGCCTGACTAAGAATCATTTCGTCTATCAGATCAAGCACAGGTATCACGATAGGTGTAACCGATCGACAGGGGATGCTTATACCTCTAAGGCATCTGATTCTACCTCTGCAATTTCCAGGGTTCCTTATTTTCTGCCCCATTTACAGATTTGCCTTTTTTAAAAAGAATGGACACTATTTTGAATTTCATCTATGTCATAATAATATCAATTACTTCAAAAGGTACAAATTTTTAACACTTTATACAACCATTTCCCATGACAAATAAAAAGACCAGACTTTTTGACATCATATTCATAGACAACTGTTTTATTCACATAAATAGAACTTGTATTGTAAAGATCTTTGCATACCTTTTCCATAGTTATCTGTAAACTTATTTGTTAAAAGCATTCTGATTTTTTTAAAAGTACTCCAGGGTTGATATTTAAATAGAGCCGAGTTTCTCATTGACAATATCTATGTAGGTTTTGTGGACCAGGTCTTCCAGCAAACTTTTAGATTTGTTACAGGTAATAATTGTGCCCATTTATGAGCAGACCTGTTTTAGAATTCGTATAAAGAATACTTCTTTTAAAGTCACTTGCTCTGGCCGTCAAATCAACATAAAAGACTCAAAATAGTCTGACTTGGACGTAAACCTAACTTGAGTATGATATTAAGATAAACGCGATGACTTCAACTTTTGTATCGTTCATATTTTATTATTTCTGTAGAAATAATTGCCCGCCTGGCGCAATGGTTAAAATTGAGCAGGTTTTGAGTCACGGAATGAGGAGTTAATCTTATCGTCACGGAATCCAATCCCACTTCGGGACGTGGAGACCATTCACGAAAAAAAAATTCTACTGCTCAATGGCCCTAAGTATCGAATATAGGTTTTAATTTTCAGTCCTCCACCGGCAAGTGGTGGCGTCTCCATATGAGTGAAAATTTCCCGAGAGGGAAGTAAAACAACAACAACAAAAACGGAACAAGTATGTAGCGATACACACTATCACCTGCCTATGGGGATTATATCTCTCAGTCGATTTAGTACACTAGATCATTTTTTTTTTTACCTACGAACAGTTTCTAAATCGAAGCAGCAGGCTATTACATGGCAAAAAAGTTGATGATATAAGGATATTATAAATTACATTTACAGGCAATCTTTTTACGTCAAAACCTATTGTGACGTCAGCAAACCCGCGATCTACCTTAACTTTGCAACGTCATTTGACGTCACAAACGGCTCTTACATCTATTAAAAACCACGGCATTTTTGAAAGGCGCTAAATTCACATTTAAGATTAACGAAAAAAGCGATTATGAAGAAGGAAAATTAGAGAATGTAAATATAAGCATTGAATTCATCTTTTGGGATGTCTTCGGTCCTATAACACACCTGGCCGTGCCGACAAATTATCATACCGTGCTAACGCGCGGTATTCAATTTGTCGGCACGGTCAGGTGTGTTATAGGACCGAAGACATCCCAAAAGATGAATTCAATGCTTAAGGTAGGATTCTTCTCATATTTCTTGTATTTAAAAATTAACGAAATTTTCTCTGAATCAAGAAGACAATATCAGTAAGTGATAATATCAGTGATATTAAATTTGACCGTTTTATATTAGAGGCAAGGTCAGGTCAAGGTCATTATCTTTTTTTCCTCGACATTATGAATAAAAAGGACTGTTGCCAATCATGTGATGCCTACTTCTATTAAAAAAAAAACATTGTTTCTTTTGCATAAAAAGATATAACTATATTAGGTCTATAGCATAATATTACCAAATTTACATAAATAATTTAACTAACTGGATATTCGCTAAACCGAATTTTCTCTGTTTTTCTTAATTTTTTTTAAGGATATATTAGTTATTTTCATGTGCTTCCTATATTTAACTTTTTCTTATTTTCACATTTAATAAAGTTGTCTTATGAATGTACAAAATGATACAAAAACAAGAAGTTTTGATCGTTTACTAAGAGAGAAAAATTACTTTTTATGAATTTTTAGCTCGAATCCGTACTTTGATTGGAAGCGTTTAAAAGCTTACATAGGTCTAGTTTGCTTAAAAAATCATAATTATTTGATATATTTTGAAAGTTTAGTCCATTATAATTAATTTAATTTACATTTGAAAATTTATCCAAGTCTTTTATTGTGTAAAAATTATAACTAAATTCATTGTTCTATCATAATTTTGAGAGGCAGAAAAGATATATTCATACGCCACCATTCCGCCAAAAATATAGTCCCTGCTAGTTTTCAAATGCAGTTTACCATTTCTATTTAAAGTTGTACAATTCTGATGAGGAAAGAAAAATATGGTCTTTTAAATCTCTTACACCTAAATAAATAAGACATATAAGCAAATATACTTTGAATGTTTCATCTAGTCAGAAACCAGAGAAGAATCCTACCTTAAATAAATACAGGTACGGGGTCAAGAGGTCATAGATGTGCGTTTGGATAAACGTTCGACGTAATCTCTGTGTGACGTCATAAAGGGTCGACGCGCGTTTAGTGGATTACATACATGCCGTTGGGTTTGAAAAATAACGCATTTCGCACGTTAAAAGTAACAATCAGGCAAATTTAAAGTATGAATAAGTCACAAATGTAAATATAAGTAATAAGGTATCATTTTTTGAGTTTTATTGAGATGTAAAACGGGTTGGCACATGATCAAATCTTCCATAAATTCGGGCTTTATAGGCTTTGATCACGTGACCAACCCGTTTTACATCTCAATAAAACTCAAAAAATGATACCTTATTTCTTAACAAGTTGTTGTCACGTGAGATTTGTTTTCTTTCCTTCAGTGATTTCTTGATTGCACCTGATCCCACGTCTGATGCTTTGGAGGTCCGTGTTTGTTCTGCTCCTATTTTGTATTGTTTTATCCTCCATCCCACTTCCTTTATAGTAAATTCAAGTTTTGCTTTAATTTGTTGCTTCAGCCTTTGCATGTGGTTTTATTTACACTTTTAATTTCGATGTGAATCTATATGAATGTTTTATGAATCTCATATCTCCATTCTTCTGAACACTACATGTAAAAGGTAAGATTGTATAGGATTCATTTATTTTACAAAGTATCTTACATTCATGCTCATGGATTGCAAAGTAATCTGCATTTTTGTCAGAAGTACATTTTTTAAAGAAAAAAACGAGATTTTTTTAATTGAGAAGGTATACGATTATTGTGGCAAAGGAACAGTTTCAAGAACTCTTTAACTTGTGTTTATTTTAATTCAATCAAACGAAGAACAAACTTGTTTTTTAAATAACACAGCGCATACCGGTATACTAGTATATATTAATTTATTATTTGCGCATTGATTGATTGTATGTTGTTTAACATCCCATTCGAGAATTTTTCCTTCATATGGAAGACGTACCACTTCCCGTTGGAGAGCTAAAAATGTTGACCTATGCTAAGCACTTAGGGCCAGTGAGCAGTGAGGGATCTTTTTCGTGCCAGCACCTACTGCAACGCAGGTCCTACGTTTGTACGGTCTCACCCGAAGGACAGGTCTCCACGTCCCACAGTGGGATTCAATCTCCTTACTTCGCGACTCTAGAGTAGACGGTCTAACCACTGCGACACGCGCGCGACTATTTGCCTATCGAAGAAAACATCTTAAAAGTTTAAAATTAAGGGTTAAATTTGTTTTGGCATTTCTTACCGCTAGTATAAACCAACAATGTATTGTGTTTTGTGTCTTTAATGGTAAGGCAGGGTCCCTATGCTTGGATCCGTTATGCCTTGTCTATTTCGTTTGAAGATCAGTTTTTAATTAGATGACGACTGTGACTGTCGGTTGCAATGTCTCTGAAAATCATTAAGTAATAAATTAGATGTGGATACTACATTCAAAGGAGTCAATGGGCTTTTTTTTTTTACATTTTACCAAAATCAATAACATCAAATTGTACGATTTTCACCACATTATACAAAATATTTCCAAGGATGAATTAAAAGTCCAGGATTTTTGACACCATGGACAGCTGCTTCTTTCAATGAAAATGGAACTCGTTAAAATACTTACCTTATCATTGGTAATTTGCAAAATTTTATTGTTAAAAAGAAGTACACGCAAGTTATCTGAAGTTGATATTAAGTTTCGATCTAGACGCCTGTATGTAGTTTTTGGAGATCAGGTCTCCCCAACAATATATTGAATTCCCATGGATACAAATTGCGCCCCGTTAATTTTAGACCTATTTTTGTATTCTTATGAAGCAGAATTTGTTTAAAATCTTTCACATGAAAAAGATGCAAACACTTACTGTGGCCTTCAACTCGACATTTAGATACATGTATATCGACGGTGTATTATCAATTAAAAATAATTACACTCATTTATATGTTGGCTTGATATATCCTAGTGAGCTCGAAATAAATATACCATTCAGTCTGAAACATCTGCTTCATATTTGAATGTTTTACTAGAAAAGACATTAATGGTAACCTAACAAACAAGCTTTACCATAACGTGATGACTTCAATTTGTCTATTTTAAGTCCCCTTACTTATGTTGCCATATACCCTTATCACCGGCATATGAGGTTTGTGTTTCTCAGTTGATTCGATACGCAAAAGGATAATCTTCGTTTCAGCAATCTCTAAAACAATGCAAGATATTGACAAACAAGTTGATGAAATCAAAAGTCTCGATTGAAGTCATCATTTAGCAAGTATTTTGGTCGATACGATGAGCTTTTTCTCATATGCGACCTTTCATTGGGTTAAATGCTGACTGGCGTTTGTCATATTCATTGCTAGTCCATTATTTACACTCTGAATTGACTACGGTTTTTTTTCTCTCGTTTTCCCCGATCATGACCAGTGGCACCCTGCCGGTGACCGGTCGGCAGTGGAGTCTCACTTCTCCATGATACCTAATCCCACCTCTGATATTTTATTCTGGAATAACCATTCTGTCTGCTCGATTGGTTTGGAAGGGTAGACTTAGAATGCCTTCTCAGCCTTCCACGTCAGAGATGGAAGGATGGCTGAAGGATAGCATTCTAATATGGCGTCAAGCGGTTTGGTGAAAACTTGGGGGATTTTTATTATTGTAAATAAACCAAACTTAAAATAAAAAGTATTTTTATCATGTATGAAGGGTAATTGTTTTAAGAAGCATTTTTTCTGTTATGTAATTGCAGTAAAATAAACCATTGAACACAGTTTCATAATTTACCATGTAATATGGGGTGCAGATTTGAGCCGTAAATTTATAGGTCCCTGATTTGACCATAATTATGTTCCCCAAACGAAGTTGGGGAACATATTGTTTTTACTCTGTTTCTTATCAAGGTCTTCCGTCTTCAGCGGAAGACCTTTCTGTTATTCTTAGGTTTCTTTTCCACAGTTTTTATTATTTTTTTTCTTACATATTTTGTGCACGCGAGTTCTCGAAAACGCCTTGATCGATTTTCATGAAACTTTCAGGAATGATAGAACATCAAAAAATCTAGATATATATTTTTTTGTTTTGATGACGTCACTTCCGGTTCGGAGATTTCTGCGATTTTGTCATTTTTAGAGGGTCACTTTGTCCGGCAATGTTCTCAAAAACCATTGAAGATAGAAGTGTGAATTTTTTAGGGATGCTAGAGCAAACTTTGGAGAAGTGCCTTTTGTATATCACAACTACCGGAAGTACGAAGCGCCGACGCTCGCTATGGCCCGAAAATAGACCTATCGCGAATTTCAAAATTTTTAACATCTTTTCTACGATAGCTTTTTACCTGGAAATATTTTGTTAAAACATATAGAACAAAAGAAGTGTAGAATTCCAAGATCTTTCAAATGATATCTTGTAAAAAGGGCTGGCCCCTAAAATTAAGGGCCTAGAGGGGCCGAAAGTTTTTTCTTTATATCTCAAAACGTATCGAGAATTTGTAATACATCAAAGAAGCAAAGTTGTCCAAAATGTTAAGCTTAATCTTTTGGCGTCTTCAAAATACGTCCGGCGTCGTCACTTCCGGCAAAACCGGAAGTGGTCGGAAAACGCGTATTTTTGCCGAGCTTGGGAAGTTTTTGGGTAACATATGTCTCTGGGAGCATATAAATCAATTTTCCGTCCGTCGTCGTCACTTCCGGTCAAACCGGAAGTAGCAAAAAATGGCTTATTTTTGCATTAATTAACATAGTTTGAGATGATTCAACCCATTTTTTGGCGTTATTTCTCATTTTTGTTAAAAATGAAAGCTACTTCCGGTCGAACAGGACGGAAGACCTACTCGTTGCTTTGCAACGAGCTTTGCTCTAGTTATTATTATTCTTCTTCTTCTTCTTCTTCCTGGGTACTTTTTTGTCCGGGAGTGATCTTGTAAACTACACATCCGACTTAGGTAAAACCTTTTTAGGGTCAGTAGACATGTGATGTAGATTTGCGGAATCAAGGTCATTTTGCGCGCACGTGCTTGCAAGAGCGCGCACGTGCAACACGTGAAATGACCAGTATAATAGATAAAGCCGTAACTTTTCTATTTTTTGATAAAATGCTTTGAAACTCATAATGTAAGAATATAATAGTAGTATAGACAAGATGACATGGTCAAAATAGCAAGATCGCACGCGCATGCATGTGTGCTTCGCTCTGATTGGCTGAAACTAAAGTCTCAATATCTTTTTTGTTTTTTGATAAAATCATTTGAAATTTTGAACATAGTCATACATTAGGGAGATCTACAGCCTGTAATATAAGATTGATCATGAAAGCATGTGCATGCACATGTGTTTGCAAGAGCTCGCACGTGCAACACGAGAAATGTCCAATATAATTGATACAGACATAACTATTTAAATTATTGATGAAATGCTTTGAAACTCATTTTATAAGTATATATTAGAAGCATAGACAAAATGACATGGTCAAAAAAGTAAGATCTCACGCGCATGCACGTGCGTTTCGCTCTGATTGGCTGAAACTAAAGTCTCAATATCTTTCTTGTTTCTTGTCATAATCCTCTGAAATTATGAACATAGACCTACATTATGAAGATCTACAGCATGATATATAAGAATTTTCATGAAAGCATGCGCATGCCCGCGTGCTGCAATCTGATTGGCTGAAACTTTAAATGGCTATATCTACTTTGTTTTTTGACGAAATGCTGTGAAATTTAAAACACTGTCATGCATTAGGATATCCTACAATATGATATAGAAAAAAATCATGAAATCACGCGCATGCACGTGTGCTGCAATCTGATTGGCTGAAACTTGAAATGGCTATAACTCCCTTGTTTTTCAACCAAACAGGATGGGATTTAGAAAATAGATAGATATAAGAGACTCCTACAAGAAGGTATCGTCATCATGCACGTGCACGCACGTGCGTGCATTTGGAAAGAATGAAATTAAAAATACACTTGAAAGAGTGATTTTTCATACTTTTGGACTGAATGCTTTAATATATTGTATATTAAAACATGTAGATAGTGTAGACAAGATGATATGATCATAACGCACGTGCATTCACATGCGCACGGGTGCAATGCTAAAATTTGAATATAATTGGTATCCTTCTGAGAAAACGTTGTTAAAGTCAAAATGCACAGAGTTTGTCTTATTTAATAGAGCTTACAGGGAATATGGCACCAAAAAGGAGTTGGGGAGCGTTTGGGGAACATCTGTAACGGTCCCCGTTACAACTAGCACTAGTTATTTTATTTTTTTAACATGCTCTTTGATATTCTTCTGTCTCAGACACTTGATGTTTTAAATATTTCTTTACATAAATAAAAAAAATCCCAATACTATTATATTAAATTAATTTTTCCACTCTTAGTTATCTCAAGTTTGCCTTTCGAACTAACATTTAATGCTTTAAAAAAAACAGATTCAAATTCTTGAAATTCAACAACTGCAGTAATTCAAAACATTGCAGATAATATTCCATCCTATTCAATATCCTTCTGAACACTCGATTTAGACATGTTTATTCCAACCCTTCCAACATTCCCCTCTGCTTCTGGAAGGGTCCCAATCGAGTGGGCCCCTGGAAATAAGTTGCTTTTAAAAGAAATGTCAAGAAATTGTTATTAGAAAGGGGAGTTTCCAAGTGTAAGTCAAGTCGTGTTTTATTAGTTAATTACAATCATGTGAATATTTGGTATATATTCATGCTACAATTCATTTTTAAGGATCTCTGTGTCTTTCGAAAACTGATTGATTCCGATTTTTTTTATCTTAATTCTTTTTGTGCAAACTTTTATATACATCATAAAATTAAATTGTCAATAATGCATTGTAACAACGTATATGTAGTATACCAAATATCTATCTATCTATCTATTTATCTAAATTGTTCAGAATTCTTTCTTGTCTTTTAACACCCGCGATTTACTGAAAACGGAAGGATTAATAGTTCTCATATTGCATTTAAACTTGTTAGTACAGTTTTCTATATATATCTTACCTAACCTTTGACAGAATTCGTAAGTAATAGCATTGAATTTTTGTCGCCATATTCTATTTTATCAAATAAAAATCTAAAAGATGTAAACCATATTGCAGATTTTTATTTTATGATATGATTTTTATGTTCCATAAATGGTGATTTAATTGTACAAATATAGATAGTTCGAGATTATAAGCTCGGACCGAAGGGTAAAGTGCCTTGGATGGAATACAATGGGAAGGCTATGGGGGACTCTCAGCTCTGTATGGAGTTCCTAATAGAAGAACTGAACATTGACATAGACGACCATCTGTCCACAACAGAAAGAGCAATAAGGACGTCATTTCAGCGAATGGCGAATGAGCATACTTATTGGTAAGAAAAATATCTGAAGTGAGGCATACAATTCTCCAATACAGTTATAATATACGATTATGAAATTAAAAATATATTTGATCGATAAATTACAATTTCAACATATATGGTGTCTATGTTATGTTGAGGTAAAGGAAGGAGGAGGCATAAAAATGTTTAAGCTTTTTCTGCCCTGAACGTAAATTGATAAGCAAATCAAAACTCGTTTTTAAGAATGCACATGTACTTGAAATATTAATTACAATTGGAATCACTTTATTTATCAAATTTGAGATCACTTAATTTTTTTTAAAATGCAACCAATTAATGATATGTATGGCACGCCAAATTCACAAAAATGAGCTAAATATAGTTTCACAGTCGAAAAACTAGCTTTATCGTTGTAAAATATAGTTTACGGACTGTAAACTATAGTTGACAATGTTAATCTATATTTTACATCTTTAAAACATAGTTTACCCGATAATCTATGTTTCAGAACCGTAAACTATACTTAACACTGAAAACAATCATTTGCGATTGCAAAGCATAGATTATCTGATAAATATAGTTTCACAATTTGTAAACTATGGTTTGCAACTCTTAACTATAGTTAACGATTGTAAATTATAGTTTACAGACGTGAATCTATGTTTATCAACAAAATCTATTGTCAACGTTTTATTTCAGACAGATAAACTTAGCTTAGCATTCGTAAACTATAGTTAACAACTGTTAAATATCGTTTTACAGATGAAAACTATAGTTAACTAATTGTTAACTATAGTTCACGGTTTGTAAATTATAGTTTACAGTCGATAAACCTAGTTTATCAACTGTGAGACTATGTTTAGCTCATTTTATTGAATTTGGCGTGCCATAGATATGTATGCCTTTAGCAGTACGACTGTGACAATTTACCAGGTTGATGGTCCATTGGCGATGGACTTTTGATAACAAGAAATTATGCTTAAAACAAGCAAACTGGGGATTCCTGCCTCTTACATTTGCTAAATATATCCAGAAAAGGACAATTTACAGACAAGGAGTTGGAAGACATACAAAGCCAGAGTTACTGAACATTCTAAGAAAAGATCTCCAGGCCTTGTCTTATTTCCTAGGTATCTATTAAAAAAGTTTTTTTTTAAATTTAATGATGGGCACATTTTCTTGTCTCAATGTATAAATAAATTCTATGGTTAGAAAAAGATTCAAATAAAAGGAAAAAAGAACCAAAAGGCAGTACATGTAATCAGATACTTATAGTCGCTCTTAAAAACAGAGATGTATCATCTGATACAAATATAAGAAACGTCATGTGTTTATTTACAGGAACTAAAGAATATTTCTTTGGGGATAAGCCTTCGTCAGTGGACTGCAGTATATTTGGACAGTTATCTCAATTTCTTTGGCATTTGCCAGAATCTTAGCCAAACATTTTGCTAAAAGGTACGACATTCATATTTTTCCTGAGGATTTTTTGGTTTTCCTTTTTTGTTTTATTTCTCTTAAACATTTCATTTTAAAAGTAACTAAACGCCTTCTTTTTAATAAAAAAAAAAACACTGAAAATTAATTTTAAATTAAAAATCAAATTTTCAAAACAAAAAGAAAAATTACAAGAGAAACAATATACCATTGTTATCATTATAATAAGCTAGTAATTTCAGTCTTTATGTTAACTTTCTTTTCAGATGAATTTTCTAACTTGTGTGAATACTGCGAAAGGATGAAAAGTGCGTTGTGGGAGGACTGGAATGATAACGTGCTATTTCCCGCTGGAGAAAACTAGAATGTTTTTATCTAAGTTATATTGTACATGTTTAATTGTTGTCTTTGTTGTCTATACAAAAGTGTTATTTTCTTATGTTATTGTGAATATTTCAACTTTGGTATATTCTATAAGGATCTCATTGTGATTTTTGGTATTAACTACACGAATTTATTCGTCATTATTGTAATCAGTGCATGCTTGAACATTAATGATTGGCACGCCAAATTCACAAAAATGAGCTAAACATAGTTTCACATTCGATAAACTATGTTTATCGGTTGTAAACTATAGTTTACGGACTGTAAACTATAGTTAACAACGTTAATCTATATTTTTCATCTGTAAACCATAGTTAATGCGATAATCTATGTTTCAGAACCGTTAACTACCGGTATACTTAACACTGAAAACAATTAATCATTTGCGATTGCAAAACATAGATTATCTGATAATTACAGTTTCACGATTCGTAAACTATGGTTTACAACTCTTAACAATAGTTAACGATCGGATAAATACAGTTTACGATTTATAAACTATGGTTTACATCACTAAACTACAATATACTCAGTACTTCTGTTTTTTTGGACTCATCTCTGACTCTCAGGCTTCAAAAGGCCTACCCTTTTCTTCAGCAAAACTTAGCAGAAATATCCATACTTCCATCCTTTTTTTATGTATTTCATCTGTCCAATCTATGTTTTCTTACTGACTGTCTTTTTAGCTTACCTAAGCTGAAAGCTCACGTGAGCTTTTCTGACCACCCGTTGTCCGTCGTCTGTCCGTCCATCCGTCTGTAAACATTTTTCACATTTACAACTTTTTCTCAAGAACCACCGGTCAAATTTTAACCAAACTTGGAACAAAGCATCCTTGGGTGAATTGAAAGTTAAATATTTTTTTAAAAGGGCCGGGTGTAGGGTGGAGCCACAATAGGGAATCCAAGTTTTACATAGAAATATATGGGGAAAAAAACTTTAAAAACCTTCCTCTGAAGAACCACTGGGCCAGAAAAGCTTAAACTTATGTGGAAGCATCCTGGGGTAGTGTAGATTCTAAATTATGACCCCGGGGTAGGGTGGGGCCACGATAGGGAATCCAAGTTTTACATAGAAATGTATAGGAATTTTGTTGTTGTAATTTCTTCTCAAGAACTACTGGGCCAGAAAAGCTGAAACTTACGTGGAAGCATATCCTGGGGTAGTGTAGATTCTAAATTGTTCAATTCATGACCCCCCAGGGGTAGGATGGAGCCACAATTGGGAATCCAAGTTTTACATAAAAATATATAGGAATTTTTTTAAATTTCTTCTCAAGAACCACTGGTTCTTGACAGAATTGCCAAAGTTAATCGGGTGAGCGATGTGACCCATGGGCCTCTTGTTACTGATTTTAGGCCATTATTTACACACTGTGTTTTGCACGGATTTTTGTCTGTTTTTTTTTCTCTCCTCCAAATATGACAAGGAGCACACGGCGTGTTTGATCGATCGGTACGGGATGCTCGCTTCTCAGTGTTTTGGAGATTCATGTTTGCTCCGCTCCTAATCATATTGTTTCATATTTAGATATTTTACTTGAAAAAAACGTTAATGGTAATCTAACAACCAAGTTGTATGATAAACGTGATGACTAAATAACTTTTCTATCGTTAACTTCCCTTACTTATGCAGCAACATACCTTTATCACCTTCACAGAGTTTATATATCTCAGTTGATTCGATACGCAAGAGCATGCTCTACGTATGAACAATTTCTAAAACTAGGTAAATTATTACAAACAAGTTGATGAAACAAGAATATCAGCAGTCTCGTTTAAAGGCATCATTTCGTAAAAACATATGGTTTTGAGGAATTTCTTCCTTAGAAGGGGAACTATGAGTATAAGTTGGATTACCACTTGTAGAGTAAATCAAAGTTCTTCTAAAACAAATGAGCCTTACAAACAAAGACAATGTTGTTATCTGCTTTGTCAGCAGTGACCAGTACGTACTGATCATGTAATCTATCTGATTCTTTTTTCACTTCTTGATTACCCGGGTATTGAATACAGAAGGATAAATGATTTTCATATTGCCTCTCAATCTTTTAATAAGCGATTTTAACATGGATTTGGTACATCTATTCTGACAACGTGTTAACGTCCTCCTTTCCACATCTGGCCCATCGCCTGGCGTAATCTTCAACAGAATCCATAATACTTGTAGTTATGAAATAAATTCTGTTCTGGTGTTAAAAAATTTTAAGCAGGTTTCGTACATTGTCAATCATACCAACCTACGAACAGTTTCTAAATCGAAGCAGCAGGCTATTACATGGCAAAAAAGTTGATGATATAAGGATATTATAAATTACATTTACAGGCAACAGTTCGCAGTTTCTATGGTCGATAAATTGACCTTGTTTGCGGTTTCACTCTATCGCTGAGTGGGATTTTGTCGAAGTCTTCAGTAGGTCATTATTTTTAAACTGAAGTATCTACGGATATATAAGATTACCCGACCAGAACAAGAATCAAGTTTATGGTTTGGTGAGACCGGTCGGCAGGGTATGCTTACTTCTCCATGACACTTGATTCTATCTTTGATGTACAAGTCCGTGTTTGTTGTACTCCAGTTTTGTTTTGTTCGTGTGGACAAAATGCATAAGGAAATCATCGTACAAAACCTTTAAAAATCAAGCAGTACGTCGCGTTATCTATTTAGAGCCTATTGCGATATGTAATACAAACATTTTTTAAGCGATGCATTGAAATATATGACACCGTCCTCAATATTCTCACATTGCATAACTGATACGGGTATAAGGTTCATTACATATCTATGCAACTGGAGTGCAGCTAATGAATGTAAAGAATGTGAATGTAAAGCAGGTACACATAATTTACAGTATGTTCAGGTTCTCCAAGTATAAACTGTCACCACTTGTAACCAGAAAGAACTTGAAATGAACAGAAAATAATGCTTTTTTGACAATAAGATTTTATGTTTCTGTTTTAATATGAACTTATGTTTTATTTTTGATCATGAGTATTTTTTCTTCTGTAACAAATAACGTGCATATTTTATCTGATATCATAAGTTCAAATTCACTAAATATTATCTTGAAATACCATACATTTCCTATGAAAAATTTATTAATTTATCAGACATTCAATTTTTGGAATTTGAAAAATGAAATTTGTTTACAATGAAGGTGAACAAAACGAAAAGTTTTCAATAAAAAAAGCAAAGAATATAAACCTGGGAACATGCACGACATAAAACACAGTTCCAATAAATTTTACAGATGAGATCAGATGCCAGTGAGGGGTAACCATCCCCTGTCGACTGGTTAATTTGCAGTAAGCCTTATGTGTTATCAAACAGAAGGAGAGACAATTTTAGTATAGAAAAAATGTATAACAAATGCCAAACATAATTATATGCTTACAATATCAATATAATAGTCATAGACGTTACGAATTTTAAAATGCTGAATTTCAGTAACTTCACTGTAACTCGGTTAAATTCAATGATATATATGCATGAGCTTATATGCTACACTGTAATATAATGAAACTTGGTGCTTTGACTTGACTTGCAGGAAGTGAAGAGACCAGTCCACAAGAGCAGTTCCTCCTATTTCAAAAGGAGAAGTTGGCCAAGGTTTCAGATTACAGGAAAAGAAAGTTAGACATTATGGAGGAGCTGCTCCAGCTAGAGCGTAGGAGAACTGTAGCTTTGGAAAAGATTGCCGCCTCCACAGACTGTGCCAGAAGCTCTCCGCCATTATCATTATCACCTGTTATTAAGTTTCTCTGATTTATCACAAAATATTTAATGTAAATTTTTATTTTTATTAAATTGTCATTGTTATATCAAAGTTAGTCATTGACTATAAACTATACTTACATTTAGAACCTTTGAATAAGTCTTTCTCGTATAGCTGTGGCAGGTATGTTGTTGACTGGTGGTGCACAGTATTGCTCAATGCCAATCTCTGGCTCCACAGCCTCCATGAGTGGCACCCTCTGCTCAATAGCCAAATTATGCAGACGCATGGCACATTCGATGATCTTGGTACACTTGTCTGGCTTGTAGGGTAGACTGCCTCCAGTTTTGTGTAAGCACCTATTGAAATTGAAGGTTAATCTTGTTTACATTTCTTAGCCAGTTATTGAATTTTGAAAGACAACAGCAAATTAATTTAATGATATTAATTTTTTTTTTTCATGTTAGCTAGTTTCATCTAAGATAACAGTAATTCAATCACAATCACAACTAAAATATTTGTAACCTATACTTGATTAAACAATGTATTTTGAAATTAAAATTATCTGCTGGCTTGTAAGGGAGATAACTTCTAGAATTCATGATTTATAATAGAATTGATATAACCATTTTAGGTGTAAAGAGTACTCAATTACAATTTTTTCTTGAAGACAAATGCTTGCATGTACCTGAAACGGGCTTTTAGGACCCCAAAGGCCCTTTCAATTAC
Source organism: Saccostrea glomerata (assembly GCA_003671525.1). Lineage (NCBI taxonomy): Eukaryota > Metazoa > Mollusca > Bivalvia > Ostreida > Ostreidae > Saccostrea > Saccostrea glomerata. The sequence continues at coordinate 690,535 of PRKT01000029.1, forward strand.
ATTCCTTGTCCTGCAGTGAGCTACATTATATCGCTCTTCTTGGGCAGTTCTGGGGTTGTTGATTGGAGTCATCAACCACTCCTTTAAGGGGTAACCTGAATCCCCCAATAGCCATCCTCCATCAGTCAGATTTGACAGGCATTGTGGCAAAGAACTGCTGTTCAAGATGTAGGAATCATGGGATGAACCTGGAAATTTGCACACAGCATTTGTAAATCTGCAAAATAGACAGGGAATAAATTTTACAATTTTGTTGAGACACAGTTTGAGTGAAAGTATGATCTTTGTTCAATTATTGGGGTGAAAATTTTCAATGTTACACTCAACTATACATGCAATATTTATATATATAGTATTACATGTAATGACATTAATTTTAAATTGAATAAATTTTACCGTAAATCTGGGTTCACCACAGCCTGTACATTTATAGAGTGAAACCCTTTCCTACAAATGTATAGGGGCTCATCATCTGAAGACATCCCTTGGATGGGAATCTGGGTCCCGTCAATGGCACCTGTAGTGAATTTAAAATGAATGTAAAGTGAGCTTTTCTGCATGATAACCTATCCATGATAACCTATCCATTGTTTGTATGTTAAATTTTCCACCCTCTCAGATACTTACCAACAACATTGGGAAAATGAGCAATTTTGTAGAAGTCCATCTTGATTTTCTTTACATCTTCAGTAGCAGAGGGAAACTTTATGTTCTGTAGTGTGGTGCAAATGGCATCAATTACACGATGTACAATAAGGCAACCTGACGACTTTGATATTCCATGAATATCAGCTATTTCTGACAGATAATCACCTTTGGCTAAAAATCGAAGACACGTTAACACCTGAAATGAAATTAAATTCCATATGTAAAGGATTCTATTGCTATAACAAC
>PRKT01000029.1:707362-738943 GCA_003671525.1 Saccostrea glomerata
TTTTTTCAATTCATTTATCTCGCATAACATCTTCTCTTAAATTGTCTGTCTTTTTGCAGTTAAAATAATTATTTTTAAAATTAAAGGAAGACGAAAACGTAGTAAATTTAAAGTTTATTCTTAACTTTTTTTTAAAGTTTACTAGAGACTCCACACCAAGTAACACGAGTTTTAGTGCATGATTGATGTACATAGCACCTATGAAATATTTGCAATTTAAACTGATCCTTAAAGAAGATAAATACACATTGAAGAACCAATGTCTGCACCTACACATTAAATGGCACCTTGACCTGCCACTCCAAAAATTCCTAGGAAGAACGTCGATTTGAAAGAAATATTTCGCCAACGCGCTTGCAAACCAAATATGCATCGGAAATAGAATAATTTGTTGCCTAAGATAAAATGCTTATTCTAAAATTGAAAAATTATATCAGAGAAAAATAGATTTAAATATTAAAAAAGTCCATCCCTGACAACTGATTTTTAAAATGCGTTTATTGACATGAATGAATAAGCATATCTTCTGGGGCGTTCTAATGTAGAAAAAAAGTATAATGCGAGATATCTGATAAACCTACAAACAAAACCTTACGTGATTTTAAAAATGCAATTTGTAAAGGCGATAGACGAGTTTTAAGGTAAGTCCGAACCTGCATTTTTATCCAAAATGCTTGTATTGAAAATCATACAGCATAGGAATGCTCTGTGTTGATTTAGTTTTTGTAAGACTTCAACGAGTTGTTAATGAAATTATTTTTATCCTATAGTAACCCGACGAAATGTTAGATCTATGTCCTCTACAAGCGTTGGTATGTTACGTAATTGGTGGTTATATGGCAAATCGCCTGAACTTATGCATACCCTACATAGGGTATATTATACATATAAGGAATGTATAAATTTTCATGATTATCTGTTCAGAATTGATCGTACATTTTAATTCCACCACTTTTAAACTATCATAAAAAAGATTTTTATTATGTCTTTCAATCTTAAATTGAATCAATTTCCGGTCATTTTAACTTTATTATCATTTCACAGTGAATCATCCTACGTTTAACATGTATAGCATCTTTCCGTTAAAAACCTGTAACAAAATGTTTGAATTCTACTGTAACACCTCGGTCATGTTTTCACTACTTAGAAACACAAATAGAAAGGGGGATTTCTCACATTTATCAGTAATTTTACCATCAAAAGCAAAATTAATTAAGGATACATGATGAGATGCATGGACTGATAAATATTTTTCGACTGATTTAAAAAAAAAAGAAATAACTAAAGTAATAAAAAAATATGTATGATTTATGTATGAATTTTGCATATTTTTAAAACATTTTGGCAAAATCTTACAGAATTCCCCAAAAGCACTTTAGCTGGCAAACATAATTCAGGTTACTTGTTTTTGAAAATAAATGAGAAATGTTGCTAATATCTGAAAGAAAAAGTTTGTTACTTATATCCTTAAAAAAAATTCATGGAATTAGACGTGAAATATTCATAGTAAAAATAACTGTAATGTATTAGAATGTATTTCATATCATTATTCATATGATCATGTATGTTTTCTTCAAAACGACATACACTGCATCCACATTTGATGTACACCTTGTATATCAAATAGAAAAATTAAATCAATATGTATTTTTAAAGTAAACTGATGATTAATAAAAATTTGTTTTAGATGTTTTACACAAGCATAGGAAGACACAAACATAGCTGAATATATTAGTTATCCAAGGGTGGTTATTGCTTGTGGGTATATCTATCAATTTATCTTTATGAGTGAAATCGACCAGAGGAGCTTTTAATTTTGTGGAAGAATGACTTCTAATATATCTTTTATAATACTCATCAAGTGCAGTATCATAACTTATTAGCTGGAATAATCCACACCCCTGTAGGTTATACCTAATATATTATCAGCCATAACACTAAGTTTTCTATTTTAATAAAAAAAAAAATTGTGGGAAGACAATATTGTTCAGTTGAAATTGTCACACTGTTTTGAGCCAGTGATGCGTATAATGCTGGTCGAGGATATCACTTTAAATTCCGATGTGTATCTATATGAATGTTTTATGAATCTCATATCTCCATTCTTCTGAACTCTTAAAGGTAAGATCATATAGGATTCATTTATTTTCAAAATATCTTTAAGTTATGTTCATGGACTGCATACCTATCTGCATATTTGTTAAAGTGCATTTTTTATGAGAAATTTTACGATTTTCTTGAAGCAAAGGAACAGAAACAGGCGCGTTCATTTTTATCCGTAAGTTCAAACTCTCTTTGTTGGTTTTTTTTTGATTTTGTTACATTTAGAAATTCTCCTTAATTTACATTGTATGTAACTCAAATATAACTACCATTAACTGGTTTTTGTTTTAATTCAATCGAACGAAGGGCATTTTTTTCAATGTATACCGATAATTTGTTTTTTATTTTTGCTCATTGAAGAAACCACTCTAGAGGTTTAAAAAAATATGGGTTAAATTTTATTTTTGCATTTCTTATCGCTACTATAAACAAACAATATAATTGTTTTGTGTCTTTTATGCTGAATCCGGGTCCCAATCCTTTGGCCTGTTATGCTTTGTCTTTATCGTTTAAAGATCAGTTCTAATTCAGGAGAAGAGTGTAACAGACGGATGCAATGGCTCCAGAGATACCCTCCTTGTTACTAGCTGTGGTGATCATTCTCTGTACGATACTTCTCCTCGGGATAATAAAACTACGTAGACATTCTAAAGGGTAAGAGTTTCAGCATCTCTGATGAAATATGGAAATGTTCATTTCTCAACAACATTATCTCATGTCTAAGTTTTTCTTTTTCTTTTAATATTCTGTTCATCGAAAGAAGTCAAATTTTGTAGATGAAGAAAGGAAATAATTTTAAATTGTGAACCTCAAAATGACTTCTATTTAATAGGAACTTATACCTGTATATATACAAAATTTGCTTGTGATTAGAAAACAAAATTGCTTAGATAAGAAATCACTAAATTATATGTGCACATAACCTAAAATTAGCTCACGGTACCAGACTTGAAAGCCCAGATACACAAAAATTCACACTTTGAAGTTGTTTAAGAACAATGTACAGTTTCAATACAAATAAAGCCCTGTATTTTTCTGAAATATGATAGTGATATAAAAAATTAAATTTCATTTTTTCTGATTCATTGGAATTCCATGCAGTAAAAATACACAAATCATTTATCTCAAATGACCTCCCGAATGCTAATTGTGACGTCAGTAATTTGTGCATTTTCCCGTATTTTCTTAAAAAGTTGCAGTTTTCTAAAACATTAATTTTCAGTGGAATTTTCTTTCAGAAAACATACTCTGCCACCGTCGCCCACAAAGATTTAAAGATATGTTATTTTTCAAAGTTTACATAATATACCCAAAAATTAAAGCGAGCGAAGGTGAGAGACACTTCTCTCTAAAGGAAAAAAAGCGCAGAAATGAGTCGTTCTGAGGCTAATCTGTATTAAACTTAGAAATGGACCAAATTAATGACGTCATATTTCCAGAACGATCCTCCTTCAAGTCATATTCTTTAATGATCTAGTATATCCATCTACTCAACACTTGTTAAAGCCATTTTCACAACTTTTTAAGAACATTGGATTTTTAGGGCACAATAAAGCCCAAACTGCAACTTGAAATATGTACATGAAAATCTTTCTGAATTTTCCAAGAATTACAATCTATCTGAGCGTTTTGACAGCCAGAATCAATACTTCATATTTAGGTTTATTGTCATTTTGAAACTTGAGAAAATTGTGGTAAATGAAAGAGCAAACGATCTTCTAAATAAATATCACAGAAAGCTAATGCATACCTGTACACCTCGCTGTTCTGGAAAGTAATATCGGTCAGTCGTCTTTTTCATATTTTCTAGAACAGAAATTGTCATAATTAAAACACTAGGAAGATTATTTCCATAGTAAAATATAGTTGCTTAATTGTAGCTTCATGGAAAAGAATATTTGGTCAGACATATATCTGTCCGACTTTCCTTTCCCACAGAGGTTAAGCTTCCTGTAGCTTCCCAGAAGTACTCAGTATCTCAATAGCTTCTGAGAATTATACAACTTCAAATAGAAATGGTAATTTGAGTTCGAAATCTTCCAGGAACTTGAAATTATCTGCTTGTCTGCTTCTCAAATATGACTGATCCAAAAAAAAAAAAAAAAAAAAAAAAACACGACCAGTTTCAATCTTTGGCAAGACTATTGGGCTCTGGTGTGACAATCGAACACCTTTGAATTTTAAATTGAATCTTAGATACGTATTGACATAACTGTCACATTTCAACAACATTGATTAATAAGCAGGTCCTCATCATTAATTTTATATTTCTGATGATATTTGAGAAGGATACGCTAGTAGGGTAATGGCGATTGATGAGGTTACGATGGTAACCAGTTAAACAGGCCATTTGAAATATTAGGTTGAAAAAAAAAATAGGCACCTATCACTTGTTTCTCTTTTTCTGATGCCAGAATCCAGCCATGTCCCAAGGACGTTGTACTTTTACACCATTGTGGAAAAGGGCCCTATGCTCCTAGCTTTTCACCATTCATTATCAAACTAGAAACATTTCTAAAAATGTCAGGCGTCCCTTACCAAGTAAGTATAGACATGTTTAAATTGACATCTGAGCTTGATTAGTGTTCGTTATATTATGTATATTTCATTGCAAATTTAATGACATAAATGTTTCCAATGAAAATCTCCAGCCTCCTTTTGATATGAACTTCAGAGTACATTTGGGTAGAATCAAGGTGATTTTTAACACAGTTACTTTTTTATCAGATGAGCATGCATAAGAAACGAAAATTTCTGACATCCATTTTTATTGAAGCAATTTGCAATATGTTATGATATCAGGAAGTCTAGTCCTGAATTTATCGCGAGGAATTGTTGTAGGAAGTGTAGGAAGTCGTACGTTTTGAGGTTATTGGAATTAGAAAAAAAAGTTGTGATTCTAATTTCTTTAAAGTTTTGTTTTGAGTTTGTAAGAACCCATATCTGATTTGCACCATTTCTAGCAGAGTAAATCTGTAGTGTCTTCTTTAGACTATCATGTTTAAAAAATAAGGGCTGGATAGATGACCTGCTGGACCCGGCTATATATCTTTGTATATGATTTTTTTTATGAAGTCTAGGAATCAAATATTAGTTGGTATAGATCAGACTTTTCTAGGTAGACTAAAAAGTTAACATTATTAATATGTTGCTCAGTGATATCTTGTTTTGAATTATTTACTGAAATCTTTTATACAGAAAAAAGGAAACTATAGGAGTACTGAACAATAATATATTTGAGAAGTGGTATAAATCAGATGTGAAAACTTAAATTGGACATCACTAAATTTTTACAAAAATCAATAACATCAACCGTACGACATTTCAACATTTATACACAATTCCACACGACAATAGACACCACAGACAGCTGCTTTTTCCAATAAAAATGGTAAATATTCTAACCTAGTCATTGGTCATTTGCAATTTTTTTAAAGCATTCTGATTGTACACACAAGTACGCTGAAGTTTATATTGATAGTCGTTTGACTTTCTGATTGACAACTTCTTTGTAGTTTTTTTTTTTTTTTGGAGATCAGGTGAATATTAATTCAACAAAAACTACATGTATTATCCATAAATGCTGGTTTACGCGTATACGTATACATATATAGATAGTTCGAGATTATAAAGTCGGACCGAAGGGAAAAGTGCCTTGGATGGAATACAATGGGAAGGCTTTGGGAGACTCTCAGCTCTGTATGGAGTACCTAATAGAAGAACTGAATGTTGACATAGACGACCATCTGTCCACAACAGAAAGAGCCATAGGGACGTCATTCCAACGAATGGTGGATGAGCATACTTATTGGTGAGAGATCAAATAATCCAATGGTGCAAAAATGTATAAGAAAAAAATATTAATGCTTTTAATGCTGCCGGCCTAAACGTAAATTAAAAAGCAAATCAAAACTCCTTTTGAAAGAATAGACATGTACATGTACTTGAAAAATTTATCACAATTAGGATCACTTCATTTATCAGGTATGCGATCAGTTTCTCTACCTCATTTTTAAATGCTATCGTTTGATGATATGCATGCCTTTAGCAGTCGGATTGTGACAATTTACCAGGTTGATGGTCCATTGGCGATGGGCCTTTGATAACAAGAAATTATGTTTAAAACAAGCAAACTGGGGACTCCTGGCTCTGACTATCGCTAAATATATCCAGCAAAGGGCAACTTACACACAAGGAGTTGGGAGACATACAAAGCCAGAGTTACTGAACATTCTAAGGAAAGATCTGCGGGCATTGTCTAATTTCCTAGGTAACTTAAAAAAGGTTTTTAAAAAATGAAAATATGATTTGCAGATTGTATAAAAAAAATTCTTATGGTTGTAATTAGAGATAGTTTTAATAAAAGGGAAAAAAGAACCAAAATTGCAGTTATCAGCTACTTATAATCGTTGTTTAGAAAAAACGGCAATGTATACACTAACAAAAGTAAGAAATGTCATATTTCTCTATTTATGATTTTTTATAAACGTTAATATTTTTATTAATAAAAAAAATTATTATATTTTCAGGAACAAAAAATTATTTCTTTGGCGATAAGGTTTCGTCAGTGGATTGCAGTATATTTGCACAGTTATCTCAATTTCTTTGGCATTTACCAGAATCTGAGCCAAACATTATGCTAAAAGGTAGAACATTAAAATATTCTTGGGATGTTTTTTTGTTCGTTTTCGTTTAATTAAGATTTTTGTTTTGTTTCTCAATTAAAAGTCATTATAGTCAAAAAACACTCTTTAAAAAGATACAAACAATAGAGCTTCATTTTCATTTATTTGATTTTTAAATCTAATTTTCAAAAAATGATTAGAGAAAAGTTATACCGCTGCAATCAAAAGCTGTTAATTTTAGTATTTATATATGTTTCTTTTCAGATGAATTTTCTAACTTATGTGAATATTGCGAGAGGATGAAAAATACATTGTGGAAGGACTGGAATGATAACGTGTTATTTCCCGCTAAATACACCTAGAATTTTTTAAAACTAAGTTGTATTGTACATGTTTTTTTGTTGTTATTTGCTTATGTTATTGTGAATATTTTAATATTGGTATTCGATAAGGAAAAGATCTCATTGTGATTTTGGTACTAACTGCATGTATTTGCTCGTCATTACTTCAGTCAATGCATACTTGACCATTCATAGTATGTAGATTGTATTATTTTATGTTTTTTAAAGATAAATGTTTTTGCTGCGACATAGCAAACCTATTTAATCAGCCCTGCATTATGTTTACAGATGATAACTATTGTTTTAATTGTTTTGACTTTATTTTATTGAGTAATCAAAAGGATTAGAAACAAGTTCTGTACAACTTACTAACTGTCAATCTGTAAGCTTAGTGCTTTATACATATGTCTATACATGCAGGCTAGCGCAAAGTTTTATTACAGCGTATGATAAAATGAAGGAACAAGTTCATATTAAACAATCTAACCAAAATAGCTGCTTCCACACGACTCGCATAATATATATGTGTATAATCCTGGCAATTGGCAACATCTTCAGCAACAAAATTCTCCAGTTATAAATTCAGATACTTCTGGGTTTTTTTTTTTTTTTTTTGTTCTCATCTCTGACTCCCATACTCCAACGTTTCTTAAGGTCTACTGTTCTGGGAATTCCCTATTGCAAAACTCCACAGAAAATACCAATACTTCCATCCTTTGTTATGTGTTTCATAATTGTACATGTAAGTGTTTTGGGGGTTCGTCTATTAGTAATGAGTTATAGACTTTTGAGCTTAAATACTGTTCTTTAGAGTCTGACACACTTTTCTATATTTGGATATTTTACTTGAAAAAGACGTTAATGGTAATCTAACAACCAAGCTCTATGATAAACGTGATAACTAAATAACTTTTTATCATCAACTTCCTTTACTTAAAGTAATACACGCTATATGAACTCCGAATTTTGTGTGAACTATTATGATTAATGATTTGAAACACCTGAAGTGTAATGAAAAAAAAATACTTTCCACAAAATTTTACTACAGACGTCGCACAGGCACTTGTTTCGGGAATAAATTTTAACCCATAGTATAATAATAACATATTATTATACTATGGGTCAAATATTAATTACAGAAACAAGTGCCTGTGAGACGTCGTTGTTATAACAAAACAATTAAGCAATATCTGGCAATTATGAATTCAGTCTTTTCATGAATATTGATGAAGGAAGTGCGTAAACAGTAGGCCTATATATAGACACGCATGTCCATGGGAAATCACAGACAACGAGGTATGTTGCATTTTGACAACAATTATTAATAAAAGATTAATATCCGTCATAACAGAGCAGATGGTTGATACTGATTACATTAAAAGATAAGTATCATTAAGAGTAGGACGCTTGCCATCCACGTCAAAAGTGAGTAGTATCTCAAACGGCCTACCTTGTTTTCTTCACGATATGTTTGTTTATCAATCTAAAAGTAGTGACGGCGTGACGGGATGGATTTATTCAAAAATAGCCATTTCGATATAAATAATTGACTGTCGTCACGAGAAAAGGACCCTTAAAGTCAAATTTTCATAAATTGACTTTTTGGTAATTCTTGATAGCTGCACTCAACAACTGTCAATGACGTTACTCACTGAAATCGTATATTACGTCGACTTCGCCTATAATAGACTGTTTCACGGTAACTGCGGTACTGCTCTTTTGCAGGGCAAAATGATAATATAGTTCGGTGAAATATGACGTAAAAGTAATTGTTTAAAATACGTCATTTAATTATTCATAAAAAAAACTCCGCCAAATGTTATTATTTTGCCCTGCAAAAGTGTAGTACCGCAGTTATAGTGAAGGGGCTAATTCAATTTCCAAAAATTCTTAAAATATCATGTTTTAAGAATTATAAACTTCTGAAAATATTCAAAAATATAAAAATATTTAAAGATATTTAATTTGTTTCTCCAGAGCGACTAGTATTAAACTTTTTCTAAAAGATTTTGTATTTTATAATTATTTTATTATATTTAGAGCAGATCTTGTTATTTCGTTAAAGAGGGATGTGAGTCTAGACAGAATCCAGGAACGGTTTATAATATAATCAGTAGGGCAAAATACTTGTTTTAATCCATACAAATTATTCTTTTTATATAAAATAACTTAACACAATATATAAAATATATAAAGCACTTGTGACACTTAAACATTAAAAGAAACAATTTTCTTATGAGTCAGCATTTACTCACCAACACACGTAACTTTATTCCCTACAACTGTAACAATAGGATAAAAACACCAAGTGTTTTCTGTATCACCGAAAAATTCAAATGAGAAATAAATTCAGATACGCTAAAGATATGTAATATTGTTTTTAAAAACGTTTATTCCCTTGATAAACTGAAACGCAAAAGAAACGCAACGCCCTGGTTTTGGGGCAAATAATTAAGTAAATTAAAAAAAAATTGTATCTTAAAATTATGAATATCCTTAATTTGGGAAACATCGGTAACTTAACGGTTTAATGATTTCCATACCATAACCGGAAGTCAAGTTTGAGTCTGATTTACAGAAATCAAAAATTGCATGTTTAACAAAACATTTGGCAATATTATGGAGTTTTAAGGGTTTCAGGCGCGGATCCAGAAATTTTTCAAAGGGGGGTTGAAGTATTTTTCAAAAGGGGGGTTGTAGGCGAAAACAGTTGAAACGTACATTGTACACATACATATAGTTAAATAACTCAATAGAATATATCGATACAGGGTGGAGTATGGTTTTTGAAAGTGGGACGTTGATCAATCTAGGAAAAAGTACTTGTATACATTAAAAGAAAGTTTCTGAAAAAGAAAGGAAAATAAATCTCCGAACCTGAAAATCCTATTTTGTAACGGACGGGGTTTTATTTTGTTTTTTCAACCGAATTTCTTTATATATTACAACATTAGACTTTCACCTTACATTTTCTATAGTAAAAACACAACAACAAAATCAAAGGCCTGAAGGGCCACAATGACGCCGCGCTTTAGATATGGCAGTGATACCGTGAAATAATTATATAGCTTAGTTGTACATATGTATATCTAGATAAAATACCCCGATTTCAGCATTTATGAAAAAAAAAGCATTCAACTCATATGGTCCAAATGAACAGCTTGAGAACTGGTTTTAATGTGTAGTCACTAGTCAATACCCCGGTAAAAGAGTATCAGAACCATACTTGCTAACACCCAAGATGTAAAAATCTGGTCATTTAATTGTGTATATGTATTGATAATTCTTCTATTTAAAAAAAAGGCTTTACTGAATTTTTTACGTACAATGATGAAAAATTATTGATTAATTGATTATTGATTAAATATGAAAGTGGGACGTTGATCAATCTGGGAAAAAGTACTTTTATACATTACCAGAACATTTTCCGGATCGGTGCTAGTGTATATACGAGGGGCGTTCAATATTTTTTGTCCCATCCATATTATAGCAACAAAAACAAAATGAAAGTTTAAATTATATATTGCATTCCTTCAAGGTAATCTCCTTTATATTTAATACAGAATTGAAGTCGTAAAATCCCGTTCGAAAACACTTTTTTGTAAGTGTTTTATGGTATACCCCTCAAATACTGAAAAATGGCTGATCCCAGCGCTGATCGCGATTAAATGCGCCTTCCATAGAGAGCTTCTTTTAGTTCTGGAAATTAGAAAAGTCACAAGAAGCAAGATCAGGAAGAATGCGGAAGCTCGACAACTTTGTGACGCTGTAGGTAGTCTCGAGTAACTTTTGCTTTATGGGCAGGATCACAGTCAGAAAGAAGATGAATACCTCTCCAACCGGTATTTTGTCGTCTTTTTTGTACAATTTATTATATAAGTATCGGAAGTATTCTTGAAGAATACATATTTCCAGTGACACTTCTGCCCTGAGGGACTGTTCATTGGACTACCAAACCATTTGAGTTGAAACATATTGCATATATAGCTTTCTTTGAAGTTTTGGTTCTTTTTGCAATTTTAAGCTTCTTTCCAACCCAGACTTGGATTTTAACTTTTCTTTCTGACTGGAAAATGTGGATCCACGTTTTGTCACCTGTGACAATCTTGTAGTTATGAAATAAATTCTGTTCTGGTGATAAAAAAAATTCAAGCAGGTTTCGTACATTGTCAATCATACCTGAAATCACTCTCCGTCTGCTTTTGCTTTTTCCCAGTTATTATACATATACAAGATTTCAACCATTTCGAGAAGTATCAAGAGGGATAACTCGTTACATTTTTCTTGAAACTCTAAGACTTTTATGTTTATTTCTCTTTCAAAAGAAAACATTATACATGTATACGATTCTTTCAAATTGTTTGGAAACAATCTGACAGTTTAACAGTAATTTTTATTCAATGTATCATCGGGATAAGGAACTCTTGCCTCGAAGAGAAGGAGTTGTAGTTTAACGACTCCCAATCGGTAGAAAATGCATGATAGATTTGACTGAAGTATCTGTTGTCGTAAAATTTATAATAGATTTAATTAAATAAAATAAATAAATTTACAATGAACAAAATACTGTGTGCCTGTATATGCATAAAGCTGCTTGTTCCTAACTCACAGAAACGACAGAGTCGATCTGTTTCATACTTGGATATTTTACTTGATAAAATCTTATTTTACTCTGAAAACCACAGGAGTTCGCGTACCTATCAATTATACCGAAATTTTCATTAAATAAAAAAATACGTAATGCGTATAATATTATCATAGGTATTACGTATTTTTTTTATTTACCGAAAAAATCGGCAAAATTGATAGGTACGCGAACTCCTGTGCTAAAAACTAAGCTCTATTAATAAACGTGATGACTTGAACTTTTCTGTCGTCAACTTTCCTTACTTAATATGCAGCAATATACTTTCATCCCTGCATACGGAGTTTATATATAGCTCAGTTGATTCGATATGCACGTATGTACAATTTCTAATACGAGATAAATTAATGGCAAACGGGTTGATGAAACAAGAATATCAGCAGTATCGTTTAAAGTCATCTTTTCGTAAGTTCTGTGGCCAATACAATGACCTCTTGACCTGACCTTGGAGTTTGACACACTTAAATTACACCCAAATTCCAAACTTTAACCTTGGCCATAACTTGTGAACGGCATGAGCTAGGGTTTTTATACTTCACATATATATTCTTGTGACAAGACCTTTCATTGTATACCAACAACTTTGACCCTTTGACCTTGACCATGGAGTTTGACCTACTTTTAAAAGCTTTAACCTTGACAATAACTTTTGAACGGTTGGTGCTAGGACTTTCATGCATAACACATGTATTATTTGTGACAAGACCTTCAAATGGATATCAACAACTTTGACCTTTTGATCTTGCCCTTGGAGTTTGACCTACTTTTAAATAATTTTGATCCTAGTCATACAGTAAGAGCTAGAGCTTTCATACTTCACATATGTAATCCTTGTGGCAAGAGCTTTCATTGTACACCCACAACTTTGACCCTTTGACCTTGATATTTGACCTACTTTTAAAAAATTTTAAACTCGGCAATAATTCTTGAACGGTTAGGGATGTGGCTTTTATACTTCACAAATGTAATCTTTGTGACAAGGGCTTTCATAAGAAACCAACAATCTTGACCTTTTGACCTTGACCCCGAAGTTTGACTTACCTTTTAAACCCCGTTAACCTTGGCCAGAATTTTTGAACAGTGGTGCTAGGGCTTTTGGTTTATATATTTCACATTTGTATCTCTTGTTAGAAGGCCTTACTTTGGGTATAAACATGTTTGATTTGCATTTGAGAAAATTACACCTTCTCTATGTTGCAATACGGGGGCGTCACATCTTGTTTTTATTTCTCTGTAGCAAATGTTTTACTGATATATTTTATATTTATTTTAACGCATTGCATAATTTACAGTCCTATTTTTGTAGTTTTCTTCCTTTTTTAACCCCCCCCCCCCTTCCGCCTCTTCCTTCCTAGTCTCTTTAGACCAGTGACAGGCTTTGATAATACTACATTTCTATTGTCCAATATATCTGACGTTTTCCAGGCTTTTTACGTCTACTTTTTTTTCTCTCGCCGCAATAAAGTAAAATAACAAAATAGTAAAATAACCTGGAAAAATGTCAGATATTTCGGACAGATGCCTTCCTGTTTAAACATTGATTTATTAATATCATCTCTTTTCCTGTCACCTTATTACCTTACCCAACCAACCTTTGTTAAACCAAAACCAAAACAAAAAAGGCAAGAAGTGTTTGTGAAACACTGAAGTCAAGCCCCCCCCTCCCCCCTCGTATGGCAACATAATGAAGATTAAACTTTATCACATTCAAATCAATCATATCATTATCCAATGTAAGGCTTTCTCACAAGAAATACAATTGTGAGATATGAAAGCTCTAACACCACTTGTCTAAAAGTTATGGCTAAGGTTAAAATTTTTCAAAAGTAGATCAAACTAAAGGGTCAAGGTCAAAGTTGTTGGTATCCAATGCATGAAAGGTCTTGTCACAAGGATCACATATGTGAAGTATGAAGGCCCTTGCACTAGCGTTCAAAAGTTATGGCCTAGGTTAAATTAATTAAAAGCAGGTGGAAATCCAAGGTCGAGGCTAAAGGTCAAAGTGGTTGGTAACCAATGAAAGGTCTTGTCATAAGGATTGCAAATGTGAAACTTATGAAAATCACATCCTTTATCGTTCAAAAGTTATGGCCAACGTTAAAGTTTTGAAAAAGTAGGTCAATCTTTAAGGTCAAGGTCGAAGATATCCAATGAAAGGTATTGACGCAAACAATACATATACATGTGAAGTTTGAAAGTCCTAGCAACAACCGTTCAAAAAGTTATGGCCAAAGTAAAACTTTATTATTTTTTGTTTAAGTGTGTCAACTCCATGGTCAATGTCAAATTTGCTGGTACCCAAAGAAAGGTCTTGTCACAAAGAATACATCTGTGGATTATGAAAGGCATAGCTCCACCCAGTCAAAAGTTATGAGCAATGGTAAAAGTTTTCATTGATGACAGACAGACAGCTAGACAGACGAACGGACAGGGCAAAAACTGCATACGGGTCCCGAATCTTCGACGATACGGGGGCGCTATGATAAAAACGAGAGAGAGAGAGAGAGAGAGAGAGAGAGAGAGAGAGAGAGAGAGAGAGAGAGAGAGAAATTGAATGATTTTTGTGATTCATGGTTGTGATATCGATTTTACATTTCGCGCGCTTGCGCCAATACCCGGATGTAATCAAGGTGTTGTTTTATCACCTGTGCATCGAATGTGCTGTGGCGTCGACGCGCCTTAATAAGTTCATGTAATCAATAGTAAAATAGTATGTGATCTTTGAGGCATAACCATTTTAAACTGCTGTAGACAACAGCGCCAACTGTAGCATACTAGGAAAGAAAGCAGATGTAAAATCCAGGTAATTTAGCGGCATTAGTTACACACCTGAGTAAACTCGGGATTGTTATTACGATAACGTTTGACAGATAAGGCTGAGGTAATTTGTTGACAGCTTTTGTTGCAGTAAACAGAATGCTATTAATAATCAGAATGAGACATATATTGATGATAGCAATAACTTATAGGTAAGGCGCAAATTCTGTATTTCAAAGGTTTGAATTTATGGCGGTGATCGAACCTTTACACTTGCAAACCAAAAGATAAAATTATTGTTTCTTTCCAATCTGAAAGTGAAAGAAATAACTTCTTTAAATTGAAAATTGTTTATTACATACCAAAATTTAATGGTATATTGTAAACAATTTTCAATGGCAATACTCAGAATAAATTTTAAATTTAAAGAATATTTAGTGAAAATGGTTCGTTATCCCATTCTCTTGGTTATCAAGGTATTTCCTGGTATTATCTTCACGACATTCTTCAGTAAAATTGTACGTGACATGTAGATCTGACATATTTTTTAACCCTTTGAGTGTATATTTTTGTTATGTCAGTTTTTATTTATAAAACTTTGAGATTTTAGTGCAGAAATAATTTAACCCATCACTTAAATTGAAAAATAGGTTTAGCTCTCTAAACCAAGAACATTTTAGATTCCCATCCACTTACCTATATGATTTATGATAGCACCTGACAAAGAAAAAATGTATACATTTACTATGAAGGCTGAATGCAGGTTATATGCAGTTAAATGTTGCTATAAAGACTGTGTGCATTAATGCAATAATTTTAGGATGAGTGGTGAGAGGGAAACCGATTAATTTTCTAAAGGTGGCTCCATTGAATTTTTTTTTTTTATTTCCTGCAAAATCTTTGTTTAGCATATTTTATGTATTGTAAGAAAGGATCTAATTTGATTGATTGCTTTTATTTGTCCAATCCTTTCATCTCGATATTATACAATTATAACCAATATAAATCATGAAAAATCCAAATACATGTGAATACTATCATAGTGTGGTATGTATTTGAGCTGTCTTATTAAAATGAAATGCTAAAATTTGCAAGTAACAAAACTGGTATTTATTTATAAATGAATCCCTATATATATAGATATATAGTGATTGCTTCTATTGAAGATTAATGAATGGATTGATCATCATCAAGATGGTGCTTAAATAATTTTTGTGAAGTGGGACGGTTCCAGACATAACTTGAAGATCATCTTATTTTTTTCTTATAGCTTATAAACATATTAAAGGATGTTCAAGTTAATTGTAAAAGAAACAATGATTGAAAGAGGAGTATATGGAGTGGGACTATGTCAATAACTTAAAGATGCTTGTATGGATTTTAAATTATTTTTAAACTTTAATTTTTTATCAGTCCAAAGCAAATTTAATCATATGGCCTGACCAGCAAAATGTAAATAAAATTTGTCATTAAAATATGTTAATCTAATGTTTAAGGTCATATTTTATCATTAAGCTATGTGCAATACTTCATCGCACATGATAAAAGAATATCTATTTTGAATAATTAAACACAATACATTCATCTAAAGATAACAATAGATATTTTCCCTTAGTCATTAGTTTGCTCACAGGATCATTTGGATGCTGAATTTATCACGTTAGGTGGCCATGAAAAACCTTCCATTCAGACTTCATTAGTTGGGGACTTTTGTGATAACACTTGAACGGGTCATTTGTAATTGACTCTTTCAGTTCCAAACTCATTACTGTCTTATCCATGTCATCTAGATTGGATGCCAAACGTTTCAGCTGAAAATGTGTCGTGTCAGGTGCAGCATCTAGACAGATATCAAAATCAGTGTAGACAGGTTGATATTGTCTCGGGGGAGGGGGTTAATTAGAATATCCCCCCTTTGGAAAAGCATTCTGGGTAATTTGCACTGCTCTGAATCAAAGCCATTGGATTTTTGCAACTCATTTGTAAGTAGTTAAATTTTACTCAAAGTTGTGAAATATACCAGGAAAAAAGCATATCATGTGACTTGAAGAAGTTAAATTTTGAACACTGAGTTTTCATGGTCAGAAAAGGTGGAATATTGTTTTTTTTTCTGAATTCAACTCTGAATTTTTAGAATAGAGTTAGAGTAATTGTATAAGTTATATACACTAAGTCTTTCACATGCAGTATTCATGTTTATTTTTTTAAAGATAGTACCTGCTTTAAATCAGATTGATATATAATTCTTTTTTAAAGAATTTGATTCCTTAGAAGTTATTTATACTCATGTTTAGTATGCTTTAATAGGATTGAAATTGACTAAACAATGGGCATTATGATATTGATTAAGCTCAATAAGCTGTATAATACCTTTTCCTGCAAGTCAGTCATTGACTTCAGAGTCATTGCTCTAATAATGACACACTTCATTTGTATACTTTGAATTTATCACAACCTTACCGCCCAAAGAGCAGATCAAACGAACAAGCAGACAAATTTTCAAAATATTAAATCTTTCTTTTCCCCTTATGAAAATTTTTCCCTAAATTAATCTTTTTAGGAAAACAGAAATAATGAATAAAACCTATGCCGAGGAGCTGATATTCAGAGTCATTTCTCTATTGTATCATCTTAATTTTTCATAGGGAATTTTATACCTTGTACATTTCATTGTAAGAGAGAATTTAATTTCAGTTTTTCAACATTTATTTGATCCCAGTGGTTAGAGGGTCTGCTCTAGAGTCGTGAAGTAATAAGGCAATCCTTAGGTCGCGGGTTCGAATCCCAATGTGGGACACGGTGACTGGTCCTTTGGATGAGACCGTATATAAACCAAGTTCCTGTGTCACAGAAAGTGCTGGCACTAATTGATCCCTCCCTGCTCAATGGCCCTGACTGCCGAGTACTGTATATAGTACGTAGGACAAAATTTGTAGCTCTACTCTCTAGCAGGTGGTGGCGCCTCCATATGAGTGAAAAATTCTCCAGAGGGACGTTATTAAAATAACATCAATCAACATCAATTTGTATGAGAAGGTAGACATACAAAAACATATTATGCAGTCTATATTTCTTCAATTTTACAAAATGATGCTGCTTGCATGATTAGAAAAGACTATGTAAAATGTGTTAATGAACTTTAGATTTTTGTCAGTCATATATGTTTAATTCATTACCCTGTGTAAGGAAGTAAAGGTTATTTAAAAAAACAGCCCATCAAGCATACCTAGGTAGGAACAAGTTTTAAGATATGATAATCCCTTTTCCCTTTAACATAATTTTCTTAATTGGAATCTGAGGCTGATGGATTGATCAGGCATGTGAAACTCACTGAACTGTGACTTGTCGGCAGACAGCAGGTTGGAGTGAACGGAGAAATTTCACTAAAATTAGAATTAATAAAAAACAGAATCAGAAATCATATGCAGCTGCCTTAAACATATAGTATCCTGAGGAACTTGATTTACCATTCAGCAGCAGCTGCAGGATGAGAGAATTATAATTAACAAAAAATTGTGCAGACTTACATTTGATGCCTGAAACTTTGTGAAAACTGTGTGAAAGAGTTATTTCCCTTGAATTGGATTTCCAGCATCAGTTATGATACAATTTGTGTAAGATCATTGGGAACACTTATTCTTTCATCTGCTGCCCGATTGAGTCACTAGTGTTTGTGATAGATTATTGATTTGAATTGTGCCTGTGTGCTTTCATGCAGAGCCATTTTGGAAGTAAACAAGTGGGAAAAACAAAAAGATGCGGTATTGATTCTTGTGGAATTCTGGAATTTTAGATGTGTTCTCTTGTCAAATTCAGTTAATTTTGAGGGAGGAAATTTTAAAGTCTGTTAAGTCATAAGATTTATCAATTTTGGTAAGTTTAAGTAGGCCTTTTGAGGTAAGTTCAATGAGAAGACAATTATTCAAGCTCTTTCATTAACAAACCGGCCATTATGTAATTTTACACTGTATGAACATGCATTTAATTTTCTTTTGTCATTTAATATACATGTATGTAATATCTTATTTTCAATTTTATTATTTAATTAAAAATGCATATTCTATAAAGAAAATTTATTTTCATGCATTACTAGAAACATATATTAGGAAAATGATTACTGATTAATAATATGGGGTGATAGATATTATCTGTGATCATAAAGGAGTTCATTTTTACGATAATTTCTTAAAAAGAATTTTTTTAATAATTTTCTTTAGAATTGACAACTGTGAAGAATTAATTACTAACAGCTAGGAAACAATATATTAAGTGTCCTTACGGCATAATACCCATAATACCCAGTAAGCAGAGAGAAAAAAAGCAGTTTTAATTTAAAACCTTGTTAGCATCATCAATATCAATTTCCTTATTAGGTAATGTGTTAGCTGCCATCCATTGGGAGGGCTTGAGGGTGTTAGTTATTGCTTGTTCTGATCTTTATTGTGGACAATGCAGCACATTAAGTTCATTGATCTAATTTTGTTGTTGACACCACTATAAGACACAACCTTGGGTGGTTTATTGATTTTAATTAACTGATACCTTTCAGAGAAAATACAATATTAAATATTTCATGACACTTGTTTAAGTCCCTTTTAGTCAATTAATACTAACTAGCAATAAATGTTTAAAAGCAGTACATTTAAGAAAGTAATATTGATACACCAATTATGTATTACAATAAATTAACTGAAAAGGATATAAATGAATTGGTACATGTATATAGTAAGTAACACCATATATTATCATATTAGAAATTTAAAAGTTACTGTCCCCTAGCTGCTTGCTTAGAGCCTAAGGATAATAAGTTGGATTATACTTGGTCTTCCTTGATGTCTGTATGTATCACTTTCATTTCTGAACAATATCTCATAAGCCTCTGAGCTTATTATTAAATCCCTACCGCCCATGACCTAAAGAAAATCAGTATTGATTCTGAGGTTGAAGATCAACTCATTCTGCCTTTGAGCTATTTCAGTGATTTTTTGACAATATATAACTCTCAATTTCAGAAAGAAGGTAATTGCACCATGTATAGAACTAGCTCATACATTCTTTCTGTGTGTAACAGTAACACTTGATTATTTCTGGTCAATTTTTAGCTCACCTGAGCTGCAGGCTCTAGTGAGCTTTTCTGATCACATTTTGTCCGTCATCCGTCCATCCGTCTGTCTAGCTGTCTATATAAGCTGTCCATCCGTCTGTAAACTGTTCACATTTTCGACTTCTCGAGAACCACTGGGCCATTTACAATAAAATTTGGTACAAAGTATCCTTGGGTGAAGTGGAATATAAATTGTAAAAATGAGGGGCCAGGTCCCCTCACAAGGGGAGACAAAAATAGGGTGCGGTCATTAAAAAATCTTCTCAAGAACCATTTGGCCAATAAAGCTGGAAGCATCCAGGGGTAGTGTAGATTCTAAATGTTTAAATTATGACCCCTAGGATTTGGGCGGGGCTGCAATAGGAAATCAAAGTGTTTTACATAGAAATATATAGGAAAAATCTTTTAAAAATCTTCTTCTTCTCAAGAACCACTGGGTCAGAAAAGCTGAAACTAAATGTGGAAGCATCCAAGGTTAGTGTAGATTCTAAATTGTTTAAATTTTGACCTGTGGGGTAAGATGGGGTCACAAAAGGTTTTACAATGGGGAAATCTGGTTAAGAATAGCATGATCTGAAAGCTTCTCATGTGAGCAATGTGGCCCATGGGCCTCTAGTTCAAAAAGCCATTGATTGCATGAGCTTTTGCTGTAAAATAATATTTATTAATTAAATACTATGGCCAAAAGATTTGAGGTTGCAGATTGTCAAAGGTCAATGTCAAAAAATGTATGCATAGCAATAAATGTTTTCCCTCTAATTTTTTTATTTTAGTTTTTGCTTGGAAATTATATATTATGCACCCAAGGGCTTAAAGAAGTTTCCAGTTGATTTGAGGTCCAAAGACCACGATAAAAAATTCATAACTTGCATAAAAAGGGTTCATGGTGATAATCTCTATTTAGCTCTCTTTGATGTTTTGCAATGGAATTTCATATGAAAATCAATATCATTTTTTAAAAAAACCCAAGAGCTATTGATTTTGAGGTCAAAAGGTCAAAATGCATCTACCAAGGTCAGAGAAATTTATACACTTCATACCTAATTTTCTTATGATAAATATAATTTTGTTCTTGTTAGCTTTTGTAAAGATAGTTAATATCATGGATTTCTTTAACTTAAAAAAAACCATATTGACATCAAGGCCAAAAGCTACAAGGTCAAGTTAAACCTGTTTTTCTTCGTCTCTATGTCTCTCATGTACATCTCCCACCATTTTCTTCTTTGTCAGAAAAGGTAACACAGGTTCCTTTAGCTCGTTCTGTAAGGTCTTCTGACTCTTTATTGATATCTGAATTGGAAACTATTTCATGTGCTTCATGCATTTTCATGATTTCTTGTTATTAATGCTTAAGGTTTCAGTTTCTACTTAAATATGTAGCCATCAAAATAAATCTGATAAGCCAGATGGTAGATATATATTGCTTTAATACCAACCAAAAAAAAAAAAAAAAAGAAATCATAGTGTCAAAATTTATTTGAAAAACTCACAATCCCTATGTATATGGATGAGGAAAATATTTGACTGCAAACAAAATCATGCTCCAACAAACAAATTTAGTGGGTTAACATTGATTTTCTGGCAGTGGACCTGATGAAATTGTAATAAAAGCAGCTAGAATGCCATGTACCCCTCGTGAGTCCTGCCTTGCGTATAATTCTGATTTAATAAGAGCTGCATTTACGGAAAAAAGCTGGCAGCAAACAACAAGAGATGGAGAAGGTTTAATCTCTCATGTAATATTATCTCATTCTCAATTTTCTGTTGTGGTTACAATGAACTGAGAGTGATTGAATGTTCATCTGAAACCATAATAGCATGGAGTAGGTGTAATTTCATTACTTGGCATCTCCCTTGCCAATCATTAACTTTTTTGGGGGTATACATTGAGATTATTTTTTGAGATAGAGACCTGATCATTTTGATATTCTCTAATTTTAATTTGTAGATTAAATCAAGAGCTGATCCACTGAAGGATGTTCGAATTAAAGTGAAATGGGTAAATCTACATGATTATAGTTTCTATTAATATTTCATTAGTTAATCATTTGAGATGTTAAATTTCATTAGATAAATATAGTAGATGTTTAATTTCATTTTATTTATTTACAACTATTGCAAACCATACATTCTGAAGATTTTATAAACTGCTAATTTGCAAACTTGAAAACGGTTGTTTCTCTCTCTCTCTCTTTCTCTTATTCTAGCTCTTTCATATACAGCTAATATCGTATTTTATCAGAAACATGAATTGTTCTGAGTGTAAAATTTGTTTCATGTTTCTTTGTTGCTTATATATTCTATTCATTTTCAAACATCTCATCACTTCCCTACAAAAGTTAGCAAACACTTTGCAGCTGTAATCATTTGGGGGTAGGAATTTTGTTTTTGCTTTGTAATTAACATCACGAGAGTAATTCAGCCTCAGTAATATTTTGACAAGTTACTGTGAAATGAAGTCTAAGGAATGCTGCAGGCATTCACCCCATATGCTGAAGAGATCTGCAACAAATTGATTGTCTTGGACTTGTGTTGAAGGAGTTTTGAATTTTAATTTCAAAGGGACAGTGGGAAAGAATACTCCACAGAGAGATAAATTTCACACTTTTTATTAGAACTTTTTGTGTGGGCGTGTGCTGTTTACTCTCGAGTTTTCAGTCCTCTTTTACGTGTTTTTTCAGACATTACAAAGTGACGGATCAAAATGAGTGGGAGGAGTAGATGACTTCATTTTGTGCAGGTATGGATTTTTTAAAAGAGAATTTTTCTGACAAGCAAAGAAAAAGAAGGGTGATAAAGTTATTAAATTTCAAGTATTTCAAGTTTTCAGCATCATTCAGGATGCAAAAATGCAATTTCTGAATTTGTATGGACAAAAAAAAAATAAAGATATGAAAAAAATTTACCCCAAAAAGTTATTCTATTTCCATTTTCATTTTAGAGAGAGATTGAAAAAATAGGTTTTTAAAGATTGATAAGATATCCATATTTTTACTGTCAAAACATCATTGAAGGTCCATTATTTACTTTACATTTAAAATCAAATCATATTTCTTAATGAAGGTGTTTTTGAAGATTTAAGCTACCAGAAAGCTGATATTATCTCCCCCCCCCCTCTTAAAAATTTAGTGCTGAGCCAGCCATGGAATGTTTATAGTACAATATGAAAATGAATATTCCATTCTTTACATCCCATAGGTTTATCCTTTCTTTGGAATCCTGGATCCAAGTCAATCCTGAATGCAATTATTAAGCTTCATCAAGCTCTTATTGATGAATGTATTTAAGTTAAGTTACCTTGTACACCATAGATCTATAATCATCAAAACATTTATCTGTGAACACAAAGCCATGCCTTTTAGTTTTAATGACTTCCAGCATATAGATCTTCAATGAATAAAACAGGGCACCAAATACATTAACTGCATCACTGAAAAATAGTCTGGATGAGTCCAGATCAATTGGAATTTGTTATCCTGGGAGTATAAGAATTGTCATCATTTCTACCACAGTAATTGTTGTGAAGTCTGAGTATTTATCAACTGTATTGTGAAGTCTGCATGGCCTTCTTCAAGTTCCAGGGTTTTATATACATGTATATAACATGGATCTCAATTATTTTTAGAAGAGGTATACTTTTGTACCAAGAAATCCTTTCCTTTTTGAGATAATTGATAATACATATAAATATGTGTCAGTGGTACATTTCTTACACAATTAAATAAGTTTTTATATGCAAAATCTGAGATTTCAAGAAGGTTTTTTTTTTGGGGGGGGGTGGTGGAGGGTTCCTTTATTCAGTTAGAGTGACAGATCACAGGTACTTGTGGACAGAGAATGTATTGAAAACACATAAGAGAGATTATTACATCAAGCCAAAACATTCTCGGACATTATCCTGATAAGTGAAACATTCTCTATGCATTTCTGTTGCGTTTACCTAAGGAAATTTCAACATTCTGACTGGAATGCTGTTTAAGGAGAAATTGTGGGATTCTTACGAGATGCAGAGTCAATCAGATAGCATGGACTAAGACAGAAATATATGTAGAGACAGCGTGAATAGACATTTTAAAATAAAATACATGTACATGTTTTTAATACCCAGAAAGACCAGTGGGGATACAACGTTTGCTTATATACCTTTCTCTCTTATAAGTGTATAGTAAGGTATTTTTTTGTGGTTTTTTAAACATTTTTTTCTTATTGTACACATGATGAATAAGTGTAATAAATATAATTTGTGAAAAAAATGTCCAATAAGGTTGAATACCAAGGGGGGGGGGGGGATTCCACAAGAATCTGTGTGACAGATATGAAAATTGCTAATAATTGTTATCAATTAAATTACTTTCAGTAAAGTTACAATATACATGTAATTTTCAAAATCTTATTAATTTAATTATAATCAGAACTGAAAATATTGCTATACGTACATATTCTAAAATATGTGGGCAGAAGATCCTACCAAGAACCTAGAAAAATTCAGTTCAATGGTTTATCTACTCTCTTTACATGTATTAATCATCAATTTAATGTGTATTAAAAAGCAGTTTTCTTTGTCTGGCATTTAGAATTTCCCATCAGCTGGTAGATTGGATCATTATAATTCAGACTTTTGAACAGCTGTTACGACTTTATACATTATAATGTAATGGTGGTGTGTGAATTTGTGCAACTTCTATGAATAATTCAAAGAATAGAAGCTGGCTTCTATAATTCAACTCAATATTTGAATGAAAAATTATTAGCAGCAGCCATTATGTACTGAACATTTTATCCGATTCATATTTCTGTAACATTCTGATGTTCAAGCCTTTTAGCTGATTTTAGATGGAAAATTTAAATCTTATAGAATCTTATACACTTAAATCCTCTAAAGAATAGTGTCAAATGCCATGGATTTAGGTCTGCTTCTGATGAAGACACATGCAGGAGCACTCAAATATGAAATTACTCTGGAAAAGTACCGCACGTGTACACAAATATTGATTCTGAACTACTTGTATTTTCTCTGTAAAAGGAGAAAGAAATTATTATAAAACCTAATGTTCATAAGGGGAAAAATAAAAAAAGATAATTATTCTTAACTATTCTGGTTAAAGTGAAGTGTATAAAAGAAGAGATGAAGATATACCCTTAAGCTACCCATATGTCCAGAATATAAGTAGAATGTACCCAAAACTGAAGTGTAGGCATGACTGATCATAGTTTGTGTATAAGTGTTGCCCATTCCATTAAACATATAGATATTTTAACAGATACATAAAATTTACCATCATTTCTTTTTTTTAAAAAATTAAACTATAAATAGAAAATGCTCCTGTTTTAGAGTACAGATTTGAATGAAATTTGAAAGGATTTTTTTTTCCCACGAGACATTTATTGAGTAACCAGTTGGATGTAAGTATGTATATCTGTAAATTGAATGAATTACATAGTAGGAGAACTTTGTAGCCAGAAAATAGGCACTTAGGAAAGCTTTTATGATGACAAAATGTATTATAATAATAGACCACCAAAGGTCATTCAGAATTCACTACACATTTAAAATATACAATGATGTGAATTTTCTGCCAAATTGATCATGTTGACAGAGTGTAATGATAATTTAAATCTTTAACTGTTAGCAGTTAAGGTAGCCATTGTTTCTGTATCAAGTTTGTTTAATTCTTTAAATTACGGTGGAGCCAAATGATTGATAAGCCAATGTCTCTTTAATTCCAATTAATAATAACCTTAATCTTTTAGTCTATACCTACAATACATGAATACCAATGCATCTAAAAATCCAAAAATGATATGATATTACATTACATTGAGATTCTTAGACTAATATTTTCCAATGTTAGATTGGGCAGGCTTTTAATAGTCCTATATGACAGACCAGGAGGTCAGTGACTGATCCAGTAGTTAATGTGCATGGCCTGCTACTGGAAGGACCAATACAGAAAGTGAAGTCCAGTAGAAGCAATTACAGCACACATTGTGTCCAGTCTGACCTTTAATCCTATTGATATTGCAGGGCCATTGTACTCTTGTTCAGGTCTTTTGTGGTCAACCACTGGTGACTTTTGCCACAAATGTGACAACATTATTCCTGATGATACTTCCATTGTTCCTCGAGATATAATATTTTGTAAGTGATTTTCCTGATTGATTTGAGGATCAGGTGGGTCATCAGATCAAAGGAGATATTGACAGTCGGTAAATGTGTTACTGGGTACCCCCAGGTAGCCTGGTCCACATGGTGGACGATGGTCAGTCACTGCCAGAGGTCATTCGTTACTTGTTCTTTCAGTGATGTTTTTTTTTATTGTTTTTAAAATAATCTATTTACATGAGGGCACCAATGAAATAAGGAAGAAGAATTGAACCTTGTGCATAATTGATATCTGGACTACATTATAACATATGGACTATACATGCTTGTAAATGATTAGGGCATTTTTGTGATTTGGCGTAGATTATGTGAGCTAGTGACTAATAGGAAAAGGGGAGAAAAGGGAAAATAGATGACTTAGGTCAGGTGTGAGGAGAATTAGTTTTATTTTTACCCTGGTGGATTAAGGCTGTATATGCTCATTGAATATCGCATGTTGTGTGTCCTATGAGATTGACGGGGAACAGTTGGAGGGAGGTTTTATACAGATCTTGTTACAGCTGTATATGTACCCAGACTGACTGCTCATAATCTATCTGCCATATTATGTCGACTTCTCACAACTCTAATTAGCAGTCAGAACATGGACTTGTGACAGGAATTGTGCTGTCGGGGATCTGTTTTAAAGATAATCTGTGTATCAAAAGTGCTTGATAAGGATATTTCATTTCGGAGCTGATATATGAAAATTAACTTCAGGTTGGAAGTGAGAACACATTTTCCAAAGGGATTTAAATCTGGACACTTTATAATTCATTATGTAAGTTCTAACTGCTATTTGAGCACACCTTATATATGTAGGCTAGATTGCTAAATATGAATGAATTTAAATTGAAGATTTGCACTTATTTGAAAATATAACTTTTAAGTTTTATTGATTTACAAGGATTCTCTAAGATACACTTTTAAATATTTAATGCTAGTTTAGAATGTTAACAAGTTTTATATTGCATTTTTAGGTTTTGTTACTTTTTTTTTAAATGAATTGATCTTCAGATTTGAAGGTAGATTTGGCAAATAATTGACCATCTCTGCCTCTGTTTTCAATCTTTCCAAACATATAGCATGTAGTTTTTTTGTCTTGAAAATTTCTTGAAAGGTGACTTAAAGAGCATTAATTGACATTCATGCACACCGGAAATAGAGATGAGTGTATTTATCATTATATTGGGCCTTAGGTAGCTGATGATTGATAGCTGCACCCTAAATCACAATATATCGTCATTGATTGTACATTGTATATAGATTATGGTATGTTGGGGAGTTGGCTGTAATATTACATGTACAAATCATCATAGATCAACAGGTGTGTAGGACAGAGTAACTAATTACAAACCAATATGAATATGTCCCAGTATCAACACAAGAAATGTATTTCCTTCGGACCAGCTGAGAATACAAGCTCTGAACTTGCAAATTAAGTAATCTTCTTTCAGTTGTTAAAATCTATTTCCTTCAAATGGTGTGAGATTTTAAATAACGTTCACTTACTGGTGGATGGTTGAAAGAAAATTTATTTAAAAAACTATGAACCACTGTATCAGTATAAATACAGCTTAACTTTGATACTCGAACAACGTTATCCTGTATACCTTGGACATGACGAAGTGATTTTGAAGTCCCAACCACTTGAAGTATGTTTTACCTTCGATCCATATCTCGAATCATAGAATATCTCAAAGTTTTTCCTCGGTCCCATCGAGTTCGAGATAATGAGATATTGACTGCACTGGATATCTGCATCAATCCTACAAGGCTATTACAGTAAAACTTGTGTAGTATGAACAGGGATATTGCGAATTCACAGATATAGCGAAGTCATCTTGTTATCTTGGATCCCCATGCAGCTATGTTAACTTTATGAATTCCTTAATATACAGATATAACGTATTATGGATATAGCAAAGATATTTCATAGGTCCCAGTGACTTAGTTATAACCAAACTTTTGCAATTTTTCCTTTCCTCCTTCATTTTTCTTGTCTCCATCTATTAAGTTTTTCTTCTATTGTGTATCTACCTTTAAAGTTGAACTAGGTATACCAACCAAAGTTTGAAGGATTTGAAATTTTGAAATTGAAGATATAAACAATTTTTAAGCCATTATAATATATATTGAAAGTCTTGTATAGTCTATAGTATTCTCTGGCTGGCAGGTAATTTCTTCTTTCACTCTTGCAGTTTTCTTTGTCGGCTTTACCATGCAGTGATCCTATACTTACTCATTTACAATACAAAAATGACACGTTATTACGCGAAAATAAAGTTCTCGCGAATAAAAAGTGATTTACAGTATTATACATAGTGGACAGTTAAAACACTTCAAAACATTTGAGGATATACATGTATTGAATTTATTCCAGTACATTTCACAGGACTACCACATCACTTCTACATATCCCTGGTATTTGACATGTATCAATGTTACAGATTAAGTTCAATAATACACAATTTATTATGTAATACTTACGCTTGATCCGGAGGGACGTCATACTGCCTTTAGTAAACGTCCTGGTCACTTCATTCCACAGTCCACATCCATAATCCTGTCCCGGGACCCAGTCCTCCGGCTTTACATTCAAAATATGCAAATTTCCTACAAAGTCAATGAATTTTCATCATCTACAAATCATGAGCATTTAAATAGATTAATTGACTAATTCTCCAATTTGTTAGTTAAGGGACATCTTGTAGACACAATAAAGTTTACCAATATATGACCCTGAAAAACTTGACATTGTCTTTGTACTATAACTTTAAAATGGCAATAAGGGACATCTAGTGGGTCCTATCTAAGAAAGAACTGACATCTTTGATTTTTTTATATACAAAACCTAAACCCTTAAAAATTACTATCTGCCGTCTCATTTTGTACTTTTAAAAACTCCTACCCTCTCCATCCACTGCGATCCTATCTGACACTCGGACGTTGTGGTCAGTACCCGGGCCTTTCTTCCACTCGACTCGACACTCGGAGGCGGGCTCACACATTGGACGACCACGACACTGGATCACACAATCCTGATTCTCTGTACACTCCATTGTTACAGGGTTATCAGGAAAACTTCCCAAAGCTACAAAGAGTACCTAGCTTTTATTTATCATTATTAGTATGCTGTAAACCAACTTTTATTCGTGAGTGAGAAATATCCCCAAGTTTCGTGACCTTCTTACCTCAGGAATATTAATCATTGCGAAGCATTTATTTTGCTTTGTATAAGTAGAGAATGGTTCCTAAGTCATAAAAATTTATCATCACAGATTGATTCCAAACTAAAGAATCTCAAATAAAAGATGACGCGAATAATAATTGGTTTACAGTAACAGAGTAAAGAGGCTGAAATACTTTATATATATCACACATACAGAATGTCTAAAAATCCTACAGAGATTGTTTTTTGGAACCTTGTGCAATTCATGACCATTTCAAAAATATATTTTGACTGGATTAGGTAGTGGTATTAAAGATATGAATTCCTGACTGTGCCTATGATCAACATATCAAATAAACTCAGTCACTCAGACTTTTCATTTTTTATTGCACAAAGTACTCCTCATTGATTTACACAAATGCAACTGAAAGATCATTTACAGTTAAACTTTTTTTTTTATCTTAAACCAGCTGATATATCAAATTCCATAGATATGTTAAAGTGAATTGAAAGTCCCAAACACCAATTATTTTAGTATTTATCCCTCATATCTTCAAAAATTGAAAATCTTTAAAATTTTCTATGTTCCATTGAATTGTAGATAATTCAGGTTTGACTGTAACTGATCTTGTTAATGCAGACAAATATTGGTGATATATAACTTACAAGCTTGCTTCACTTGTATTGGTTGTGATAGGGCAGTGCCATAACTGTTACTAGCGAAGCACTGATATTTCCCGTAGTCTGTATGTTCCACTCGCGTGAAGGTGATAGTACCTAGTCTTGAGTCTACAGCAACTTGTCGACTATTTCTTACTGCAACATCGTCCTTCCTCCATTGATAACTGTAATTTATATCAAATTTGAATCTAAATATTAATGGTAAAGCACTGCATGGATAAATCCTGGTATCAAAATACAGAAATAACTGACATGAAATCATTAACACAAGCTTTCTTCCAAAAAAATGACAAGTACGTACAAATTGATCTAAAAGGCTAAAATTTGAAGCTTATCGATCAGGGTTCATCAATAAAAATTATTGTTTTTCATTCAAATTTTGCAGCCTTTTGCACATGCCCTCCTTCCTCCCCCAAAAATAGGAGTATCTGGCTAAACAAACTATCAGTTCAAATTCAAATACCACTTTGATTGCTACATGATATTATCAAAATTGCAAGGAAATGTGGCAACTGGCATTATATAGTAAGAGGTATTGATAAGGTTTTTACTTTTAACAGCATCCAAATTCATCTATAGTTCATTTTGTAAGAAAAAAGTATTCTTTGAATGATAAAATATTGCTATTAGGGTTGCTCTGTCTTGATCTATCTTTTAATTTGACAATATTAATCACACAAATCATGAAAAAATTAACTTTACATATACAGGAACTTACAAATGTCTACTTTTTACTAAATATTTTTAGCCTAGTTTTACTTAAGGTCAACAGCAATATTCTCTGGCTGGCAGGTAATTTCTTCTTTCACTCTTGCAGTTTTCTTTGTCGGCTTTACCATGCAGTGATCCTATACTTACTCATTTACAATACAAAAATGCATTCTCTAAATCAATATCTAGAAAGCAAGATACATATTACCCCTAGAGGCAGACCTAGGGACAAACAAGTTGTTTGTATAGTAATCTGATGCAGTCGATTTTATGTGGGTGATCTTTGACATTACGGCTATTTTTTAAACTTCTCCAACAAATGAAAGTGAAGCGATATCCTGCTAAGTCTATTTTACAAGGAATTCATGTGCCTCTGAAAGGTCATTAAAATGCATAAGCTGTTGACAAAGACATATGTTGATAGCACGGATGAGTAAGCATTTTCTGTAACCCTACATTGATTTTCTGACATCTGTGAATGAACATTGGCAAAGTGCATCTATTTTACATATAGGTCCTAGACTTCTTGGGCCAAACATAAATACAGTGTACATGTATTGATTTATTCTGCATGTAATAAAAAAAATGACTTAGTTTGGAAATATATTTGATAGTGCATCGAGGTATGAATAATATTATAATATATTATAAGTATGCAGAGCTGCATGATGGATGACGAGTAGAAAGTTTCACATGTAGAAGATTGACTTGAGAAATCTTCTTGTATGTACCAGTATATGAAGCTTTAAAGGTGTGATTGACGGTTATGACTATAATGTACTGTATAGTACTCTATATAATGTCATGAATCAGCATGATGTTATATCTAAGTCTTATAAGCATTTCCATTCACTTATTTTGCTTGCAGATATACTATAAAGGATTATAAAGTATATTTCACCTGTGTTTCAGAGGTGTGCAGATGCTGTGACCCAAATAGCCAATATTTTGCCTGTTAGAGGATGGCATCCCCGTGGCTTCAGATCATATTTATAGCTATTTCAATATGCCTTATATCTTGCCAAGGTGAGTTCAAATGAAATACATGTATTTAAAATTAAATGTAACAAATAAAACCAACAAGACCATATATTATAATTGTTCTGACTGTTGACTTTATTTAAGAAATAAACAACGTTATTCAGTGAACATGGCGTTATGAATAGCAATTGCTCTGCTGGCATCATGGAAAATATGCCAGCAGAGCTATTGCTATTCATAATGCCATGTTCACTGAATAATCGTTGTTTATTACTTATATTTGCATTCTTTGATTTTTTTCAAGAATATCAGAGGAAAT
>PRKT01000029.1:743190-766075 GCA_003671525.1 Saccostrea glomerata
TTAAAATAGAGAGATGATGTAAATAGAACCTACTTGTTGTACCTGATGTGAAGGTATACTCAAAATAAATCTAAAATTTCCAACATCCTTTCACAGACACAAACTTGGTTTCAAATTCTTGTTGCTGATCTCTGCAGAGACAAACTCTCTGATTGGCTACCTTGAATACCCATAGTGCTCCTTGAGAGAAGTCTAGTATAGGGTAAAAATTCTAAGTCCACACTTATACTTTGCTCATACCATACTGATCTTCACTTATAAGTGAGGTATAAGTGAAATATTCACTGATTTGTAGCTCATCTTTACTTATAAGTGAAGTATTAACGAAATCCATTCCTCACTTATACTTACTTTGACTTATAGTACACTTATAAGTAAATTTCAAAATTTATATGTGACTTATAAGTTACTAATAAGTGGATTATAAAACACTTATAAGTTTCTATTAGTTTTTTCTGTAAGGGTAATTATTACCCTAATAGCAATATTTTATCATTCAAAGAATACTTTTTTCTTACAAAATGAACTATAGATGAATTTGGATGCTGTTAAAAGTAAAAACCTTATCAATACCTCTTACTATATAATGCCAGTTGCCACATTTCCTTGCAATTTTGATAATATCATGTAGCAATCAAAGTGGTATTTGAATTTGAACTGATAGTTTGTTTAGCCAGATACTCCTATTTTTGGGGGAGGGAGGAGGGCATGTGCAAAAGGCTGCAAAATTTGAATGAAAAACAATAATTTTTATTGATGAACCCTGATCGATAAGCTTCAAATTTTAGCCTTTTAGATCAATTTGTACGTACTTGTCATTTTTTTGGAAGAAAGCTTGTGTTAATGATTTCATGTCAGTTATTTCTGTATTTTGATACCAGGATTTATCCATGCAGTGCTTTACCATTAATATTTAGATTCAAATTTGATATAAATTACAGTTATCAATGGAGGAAGGACGATGTTGCAGTAAGAAATAGTCGACAAGTTGCTGTAGACTCAAGACTAGGTACCATCACCTTCACGCGAGTGGAACATACAGACTTTGGGAAATATCAGTGCTTCGCTAGTAACAGTTATGGCACTGCCCTATCACAACCAATACAAGTGAAGCAAGCTTGTAAGTTATCACCAATATTTGTCTGCATTAACAAGATCAGTTACAGTCAAACCTGAATTATCTACAATTCAATGGAACATAGAAAATTTTAAAGATTTTCAATTTTTGAAGATATGAGGGATAAATACTAAAATAATTGGTGTTTGGGACTTTCAATTCACTTTAACATATCTATGGAATTTGATATATCAGCTGGTTTAAGATAAAAAAAATTTAACTGTAAATGATCTTTCAGTTGCATTTGTGTAAATCAATGAGGAGTACTTTGTGCAATAAAAAATGAAAAGTCTGAGTGACTGAGTTTATTTGATATGTTGATCATAGGCACAGTCAGGAATTCATATCTTTAATACCACTACCTAATCCAGTCAAAATATATTTTTGAAATGAAAAGTCTGAGTGACTGAGTTTATTTGATATGTTGATCATAGAATATTAGTATTCCTTTAGATTATATAGAGCAATAACCACAATTCGCAAAAATTTGTCTTGCTAATCAAGTGTCAATGACTATCTCTCGAAAATAAGGTGTCACGAAAAATTTGTGATCTACAGTATCTGAAGAAGGGACTCTCAGTTTCTAATTGGTAAAACAAGAAAGGCTTTAAGTTCTTCTGTACCTACCCATCTGTCAGTCCCTCCGTCATCTGATAAATAATATGTATTGTAGAATCTACAACTAAGCTGATGGAACCAAAGCCTGTATATTCGACAACAAATACTAAGGCTTTTCTTGGACAGAAAGCATCTCTACAGTGTATTTTTGCCGGAAGGTTAGTATAGCTTTCTTTCAATGGATCAATTACCCTCTGTGAAAACCATGTATGCACTTGTTTTAATAAATTTACAATTCATGCAGAAACTATTGCAGATAGGTATGTCACATTCTTTTTAGACCATCAAAAGTTTTCTGTGACTTTTCAATTGAGTTTTCATTTCTATTTAAGTTTTGAATTAATTGTTTCAGTAATCACTGTGCAAAAGACACAGTGTGGATATATCTAAAATATGTACAGTATATCACAATCTCACTAGTATGTAAAGACAATTTTTTTTTTCTGTAAACATTACATTTCAAATTATATTTCAACTTGATGTGGAGAACTAAATTGTAAATGCAGCTCCTGCAGACATCAGACTTTTATGCCTCATACCTAATGTCTACCTTTTTAGATGATCGTTTGCTGGTCTTAAGTTATGATTTTACTGTATTTTGTTCTTTTTTTTATGTGTGCATGACCTCTGTATTAATACATTTTTGTATTCTTATGTTGAATCTTTTATTTTCTTTGTGTGTTTTTCGACTTATGTTTTGTCTTTTATTTCTTCTTTTATGTGTGTTTATCAGTGTCTTTTGTCACATTCCTGTGTTTTAATTTACTTCTGTCTTCATGAAACTTTAACTGTTAACTTTCCTCTATATATATATATTTTATTTGTGCTAAATGTGTTTCTATGTTTCTAGTCTGTGAAAGAGCTTTAAAGCTTGTGTTCTTTGTTATGTGTACATAATCTATGATAAAAAACAGAGTGAAAAAAAACTGTCTATGACTTCACCACGTGCAATGTTCAGCATGACACACAGCAACTTCCAGAATTTTTTACTACAATCTACACTTGCAACCACCCAATTAAAAAAATAGGTGTTTAAAATGTGTTATATTTGATCTTCACTGAGTATCATGAATCTTCATTGTTGACATAAAAGTAAAATTTTCCTGTAAGTAATTCTTTACAAAAACTGATAAGATAATTGAATTTTTAAAAAGGAGCCATAAGCAATGATTACACCACAGTAGGGTTATATTATGTGGGCACATAGCAATTTTTTGAGAAAGTCATTGACTTTTTTTAAGTCAGTTGACACTGATTTATCAAGCACCAAGGAAATAATGGTTTTAGCCTTCCATGTAAATGTTATTCTTAGTAAAATTCGCTTCTCAAGGAGTTGATAAATGAAGTTGTCACCATATCAAATGTCGGTAGTATTATAAAAATAATTATTTTTTATCTAGTGTTGCAATTTTTTGCACAATGATAAATATATGTTTCAAACTTCAAAACGACAAGAGAGTATGTAATAGGTTTGTTGTTCTTCTTTTAGCAATATTTGTTTTAAGGTTATCTACAGTATTTTGAAGGTGTATTTATCCTGCAGGAATAAGTCACAAACCTGCATGTTTCCCTTTTGTGACTTCTAAAATATTACTGCCTTTGATTGGTTTGACCACTAGTCATGCTCAGATCTGTTAACATATTCTAGCTAATGATGTTTTATGTGTGCTTCTTTTATTCATACTAGTATGCCATTATTTATTTCAGTCCAGTCCCCACTATCAGTTGGAAAACCCCACAACTTGAACCAATAGATTTTACCAACAGTGCTAAGTATGAGCTGGATGACTTTGACAGGAAGTTGGTGGTGAAGGATTTGACCATTGATGATGAGGGGTCCTATACTTGTATTGCTAATAATCAAGTTCAGCAACAGGCCTTCTTAAATGTTACATGTGAGTCACTGAATTCTACATTGTTAGATTTTCTTTAAAGTTCTGTCTCAAATTTGTAAAATTCCAGGCATCTTTTTTATGATCATTTATTCTAAATTAACTCCACTAATTTTGTAGTAGAAAATGATTGAAAGCATTTTAGATTAAACGAGATCATTATTTTGCATAAAATAATATGGATTGCATAAATACTTTAACAATAAAGGGAGAAGATTTCTCTTTTATCAATATTTATCAGCTGATGATGAATGGATAATTTTAAAGCAATAATGATTGCCTTTTCTAGCTCCTCCATGATGAATGAATATAATTATGATATAATATTTGACTTTTTCTTTAGCTCCTCCCTTCTTTGATCCACAAAGCAATAACCCCCAGATGTCTGACACCTACATCTCTGCCCAGAAGAATGCCGTGTTTTACTGTGATGTTGTGTCGGTCCAAGGAGAAGTTCCACCCTCACCTCCAATATGGAAGAAAAACGGCAGAGACATTGGGGCCAGCCAAGGTCAACAGAAGATATCTGATTATTACCACTTCATACAATCACTATTATGATATATTTCTTTCTACTATAAGTTTTCAAGTTGTACGTTAAAAGCTTTATTGAAGACCACTTGAAGTGTATTTTTGCCATTTTTCCCAGTGCAGCTAAATTTAGTAAAGTTGCAAATCATAAGATCTTGATTAACTTGAAAACTATTTTATACTCATTAAATTTGAATAAAATGGAAAGGCTTAAAATTATGAGGTAGCCCAACAGGTTGCAATTCACAAAAAATTCAGTCAGCAGAAAATACCCTTTGTGTGGTCAATCATTAAATGCATTCTTTTAGTTTTATGCTTATTCTGCACTGCACATTTATTTTAAATCTGCACCTCTTTTATGCATGCAAAAGGGGCCTTGAATGAAATGCGTTCATGTTTTGGATATTTCAGTAGGTTTAAAATACTTGGTAAGTTCAGACATGAAGGAACTGACCGTGTTGGAGGTTGAAAAGCCCAAGCCTTCTCGACAGGGATCAGGGTCAACAGGAAGTTACCAGTGTGTCTCAGAAAACAGCGAAGGCATGATCTTCAAGGATGCGTTTCTAGCAGTCATTGGTAAGTACTGAGAAAGTGAAGGGAGGAAGACATCTATAAGAGACAGAGATTTATCATCCTCATATAAGCAGTAGGATTTCAAAGTTATGTCATCTCCATAGCAACAAGTTTGAAAGTATGATATCACCATGAATTTATTCTCCAGTAAGAAAATTTACCAGTTAGTATCAATGTACATGTATTATAATGCACATACTACCCATGGGAACACAAAATTAAATAAGTTTCAAACCTTCATTGCAGATGCCATTCAGGTTTTCCTTAAGCCAGAAAAATCATACCGCATAGACAGAGAAAGTGTGCTGACATTAGCTGTGGACGCTAAGACAGACCCAGCGCTGAGTTTACGATATAAATGGAGATTTACAAATCTGGATAACGATACCATCTCTGTATCAAATAAAGGGCAATGGATGTTATCCAACAACAACAGGAACCTCACGATCAATGCACGAGGGCTAAATAAAGAACAATTTTTCAACATCGTTGGACGATACAGCGTGGAAGTATATCATCAGTATGATGCAGAATTTGTCCATGTGGACATTGTTACTGACATACCTGCAAGTAAGTACTGAAATAGAACTAGTACTTCTATGATAGAAGTAATGTGTATCTAGTAGTTACCCTCCTACTGGTTCATATCCGGAAAGTCAGAAATCATAGTTTGAATGTATGCAGAAATTGTAGACATATCTTTTTCCATGATCTGTACATAATTTTTAGATTCAATCCAAGACCTTGATAGTTTGGATAGGGTTTATAAATGGTGAAAAGAGTGGTATACAAATTATAATCAGTTCAAGATGACATGCTTATACCTTAATGAGGAACTGCATTTTGTAAACCATAACCATTTCTTTTAAGTTTATAAAGAGCATACATGTAGATCAAATGATCAAAAGGAGCATTTAGACCAATTACTTGTAGAGCAATTAATATAGATCCATTTGTATGTACATTTATAACATGCAGAAAAGTTTGTCTACAAGTTAAGGACTATAGTTTTAGATATGATATATTAGTGAATATATTATCTGTACTAATTGTTAGAATTAACACAGTGAGAGTAAGAGGCTAGTACCCAAAAAACTTTAATTGCAGATAGAGAACTATCAAGAACTGCGAGTGATAGTATTGTTATACAGCTTACCAAGTTGTTATTCAAAAGTTAATATATCGGAATGATTTCTCTGTATCTACTTTCAACCTTTTACCATGTAGCTTTGTATGGGGCAATTCCTTGTACTTGTTCAATTACCGGTACCTTGAAATGAAACCTTGAATTCAACATTTCCCACATTAGCCATATCCTCTTTAATTTGTGAAAGGGTTTCTCATTTTACCCCTTCTTTTCATATGATGTTATTTTTTATGACAATGAATTTATTGGTTAACCTTTGACTTATTGACCTTTGCTGGTGGCTTTTGTTCCTAGATGTCACTGATCTGTTACCGCCCGGTAAGAACAACACAAATTCGGATCTTATGGCTTTGAATGTTTTATTAACATTATTTTATTTTCAGTTAAAATTGAAATAATTATAGCGGTATAGAGTTTATGTTATGAATCAAACAAATTTAATGATAGTTTTTACTGTCTATGTTAAATTTTGCCTGTAAATGCAACAAAATCAGCAGTTAAAAGACAAGGGTAATAACTCTACAGTGTCAAACTGTTATCATGTATAAAGATGTTCAAAATAAAATAAAGATTAATAGTAAAAAAAAAAAAAATCAATACATAAGGAAGGAGTGGGGGCGGGGTGTATAAAAACCAGCAAATCTGCATGACAGATATATTTCACTTTCATTGAAACCATAAAAAAAGAAAACGGTAAATCGGCATGACAATTTTTTTTATTATTGAATACCTATGATTAATTTAAATTCTAGATATTGTTTATTGAAGAATTACTTAGTTACTGCATTAAAGGGAGATAAGCTGGTTGAGGAATAACTTACTCCATTGATTTGGTGTTTTGTGCATGTATTAGGTTTTAGTAGATGCATGCATTTATTTCATAAAATATCTTGAAATTCCATTTGTTTTATTTCCCATTTTACATTTATGTTGTATCAAATTTAATTTTTATTTCATCAATTAATTACAAATATGTCACTTGATTCTTATTATTCTGCACATTTGAAGCTGGTCAGTGTACTTTACTTTAATTATACGTTTTTTGTGTAATTTGTTTTTGAAAAAATGTACTTTTATTCAGTTTAGGTAATTTGTTTATGAAAAAATGTAATTTTATTCAATTTAGGCAGAGTTGTTTTCCTTTTTTAGCTCATTTTACAGAAGCTAAGATGAGCTTATGCCATGACTTGGCAGCTGAGCTAGTCCATGCACATTCTAGGCTTATGCTTTGAGAGCTCTCTGTTCTATGGCACGCCAAATTCACAAAAATGAGATAAACCTAGTTTCACAATTGATAAACTAGGTTTATCGACTGTAAACTATAGTTTACAACCGATAAACCTAGTTTATCGACTGTGAAACTATGTTTTGCTCATTTTTGTGGATTTGGCGTGCCATACTGTTCAATTCCAATGTAACAGCCTACCTGGACCAAGCACTTGCATTGAGGATGCCTCTTACCAGACATGATTTGGATGCTGCATTTTAAAAGTTGTTGATATTATATTTTGAGTTACTTAAGTGACTGATATATCTAGTTTATATGCTTTAAAAGCTGCGTCAGATCTGCAAGGTATTTGTCACAATTGTGAAAACTTGTTGAAATGTTTTGACTAGTAAAGCTCCATTCCAAATCAGCTTTTAGTCTTTCTTTGACCAAACTTGCATGATTGATGCATATAGGAATGCCTGACTAGCAGACTAACTTTTGATGCTGAGACTGACCTGTACTGTATGTATTCCAGATGTTTGTCTATAACAAAAGTTCGGGAGTATTAGTTTATTCCCAATTAAGTAACTATAAGGCCAGTTGCAAACATATGTGGATGGATAATGCATTTATAGATCTATGCAACAGTATCATTGGATTTGACTTTTGTGTTTGATCTAAATTACATGTTTTATGGATGAGTGGCCAAATTGAAGTTTTAGGAATAGATCAATTCCTTAGTATTACTTAAAGTCTTATCTGGTTCAGACTTGTGTAAATTATGCATTTAGAGATACAAAGTACATACCAAATGCCTAATGTTTAAGATGCAGCATTTAGAATGCATATTTCTAGTTGTGTAATGAAGTGAAAGTCCTAATATTTGCACAGAATTTTAAGACCAAATATGCTGAACCCATAAATGTATTAGACTTTGACTTACATGTATAATATTTGTTGATGTGTGATTCAAGTATTCACTGATAACCTATGTATAGATGTAATTCAGAAGAATTGGACTCTATGTACAATACTTGTTTCTCTCACTTTCAGTTTTGCAAGCGCCCCCAGCTGAGGCCAATTTATGGTTCCTGGGAATTATCTTTGGAGTCCTCATCCTGATCATTGTCATCATCTTAATCATATGTATGCTTTATCGCAATACTTGTAAAAGTGGTACATATCCAGGTAGGCACATCATAACAAGTATTTCTTAAACAAGGGTATCACAAGGTGAAGGTTTTATCATGCAATAATATAGATGTCAAAAATTTCCCAATCCAAAAAAAGTACCCCACAAAACTTGGCATAGCCTGTCTCAGAAAAAAAGTACCCCACAAAACTTGGCATAGGCTGTCTCAGAAAAAAGTACCCCACAAAACTTGACATAGGGTGTCTCAGAAAAAAGTACCCCACAAAACTTGGCATAGGCTGTCTTAGAAAAAAGTACCCCACAAAACTTGGCATATATCTCACAAAAAAGTGCCCCACAAAACTTGGCATAGGCTGTCTCAGAAAAAAGTACCCCACAAAACTTGGCATAGGTCTCACAAAAAAGTGCCCCACAAAACTTAGCATATCTCAGACAAAAGTACCCCACAAAACTTGGCATATCTCAGAAAAAAGTACCCAACAAAAGTTTACATAGTACCAACAAAGCTACATTTCACAAGAAAGTACTCCAACAACGTTTGACTCAAAAAGTTCCTTTCAAGGTTTGGCATCTTGTTAAAAGTGTACCCTATACTTCACACTTAATTTGCATATCACATAAAGAGTACCCCAAAAAAGCTTGGCACTACATGTATTACAAAAAGTAAATTGTAAATGTTCCCTCATTTTCAAATAGAAACTGAGTAATGCAGAACAAAGCCAAACTATTAAGCAAATCACCTATGGATTGGGCTTATTCATTGATTTGAGGATTGGAAAGTAATATTAACTAGAAGGGATATGTGTCCTTGATATTGTGCCATAGAAACTGACAATGTGTCACCATGTTTAGTAAAGAATCAGCTAAGTCTTTCTTTTGGTATTTTGTTTCAGTGGATGAGAAGGAGGTAGCAGCAGGCCATGATCCAGAAAAAGAGTTAGCAGACAGTGGATTCCACGATTTGTCGAGAGCGTAAGTGCACAGTGGTAGACCCTATGATTTGAATGCTTCACAATTTTTATCTCGAAAATTTTGTTTGATATGAGATCAGAGATAAAGAGTGAAATTGTAGTGTCTTGGTCAACAGTTATAAAGATTATGTGAATTAATTGATTTACTTGTCATTTTTTTTTTTCAATTTTAGAGATGAGGATGGTCACAAATATGACAACATTTCTCTGTCCGATGACTTTGGGAAGCAGATAGAGAGTGATGAGGATAGCATGGGTGAATACGGAGGAGACTTAGACATTAGTAAATTTAATGAGGACGGATCTTTTATAGGAATATATGCTGACAAATTAGCACAAAATTCAAAACAGTCAACGGTCTGATATAGACAGATACCGCGTGTAAAAATGCTTGCCATTAAAAAGTGACATCGCCAGTGAAGAAGTAAATAATTCAGTAGATTCACAGTAATGGAATAATGGATAAGGAAAATTCACTATAAATACATGGATTCCTTTGAACTGTAGACTACAGATTCACTGCCACTTTTTCTACGGGAGTTTTGAGATGAGTTCACTGTGAAACTAGTCAAGGACATTATAGTGCAGGGGCAGTCATGAACTCTAGCAGGATTGATATCAATTTACTAATATTGTGCTTTTGTGCTGTAGAGTAATAAAGAATATCAAATGCTAAGCTTCCAACAAATATTTATACAGAGAAGGACCATATTCTTTTGGGGACTCTATGAACACATTCCAGGGTTTAACCAGGCATCATAGTTTGTCTATTTTTCCATGTTGACTTTACATAACCATTTGACTCGAAATCCTTGAATATATCCAATTTATGGCAATCTGTGTCAATTTTTCTGTTTTATGATGTGAGCTTAAACTTTTGGTTTCAGTTATTTATGTTAAACATTCCATTTACCTCTGTACAGGAGATGTCAGGGATGGGTGCTTTTGCTACAGGTGTATGTTCTTGTCAATGTAGATATTTGAGTATAGTATGAAAGTTATATCTGTATATTTTATCCCATAATGATAAAATCATTACGATCTACTTTTTGTACATGTGAAATGCTATTTTTTCTCTCATTTTATTTTTTTTTATTTATAAGGAGAAAACATCTGCATGGAATAACATGCTTTGGAATCATGAAATTTTGTGGTGGCTAGATATCCATGGAATTAGCATTTATTTCTTTTCAA
This sequence comes from Saccostrea glomerata, assembly GCA_003671525.1. Lineage (NCBI taxonomy): Eukaryota > Metazoa > Mollusca > Bivalvia > Ostreida > Ostreidae > Saccostrea > Saccostrea glomerata. The sequence goes on from PRKT01000029.1 coordinate 753,597, forward strand.
TTAATAACATTCTCATCATAAAAACCAGCTACAAGTTTTTCAGATCCATATTTCCTTTTGTAGATATGACTGAATTACACAAAGTCATGTCTAAAAGAAAATAAAATTTAAGCAAGCTAGAAAAATTGGGCCCACAAATTCATATGATTCCACAGTACACATAATTAAGGTGCAATCAATTTTTTTTTTTAGTAAATTAAAATATGTGTAATTTTATATATATATATACACACATACATTCATTTTATACTTGCATGATTTAAAAAAAAATGTCTCATTTTACCAATATTGTTAAGTATGTGTTAAAAGCTTTTTCTAAGTAAAGGTTAATTGATATACATACATGTTTATATTATACATTTATTTTGTGGAATGGATGTTTTGAATAAATAGGTATATGCAGCTTAATTTTTTAGGTGAGGTTGAATAAGTACAATTTGTAAATTTGAATATGTTGTTAATGCATGATCTCAAAAATATATGATTTTTAATTATTTTTAGATGTATAATTTTTTTTTTTTTGCAATATTGCATCATGTTGTATGTTTAAGCTGAATGTGTTGTGACTATTTGATTAGATAGATTTGGACGTGTTTTTTTTTCCTTTAATTTAGCGCTGCAGTATTTTATGCTGTGCATATGGGCCACCCAGTGAAAGTGAGCAGTGCCAGTGGCATATTATGTGCAATTCTTTTTGTTTGTTTATTTGTTAAACAAACTGAAATATAAATTATATATTTTGTGATGTTGTTTGTTTTTCTTCAATGCCCAAATTATTAATTTCATGCATGCAAAGCAGAAGTATACTCTAAGAAGTTACCATTTCCATAACATTGCTATCTTCAAACATCAGAGATTGCTCAGAAAATTGTAAATTTTTTGCCTTTTTTTCATAATGCTACATTGAATATTAATTAAATCTCCTGATCAACCATTGGGATTTAATAAAATCTTCAATTCATTAGAGACTCATTCTTTTACAAAAGTACCATATCATATATATTGGTATAAGGAAATCATTTCTAGAATAAGTTCCTGTATCAATGGTATGTCATAGATATTCGTTAATGCCTGGGCATAAAGTGTATTGGACTTCCATCCTGTCTGTACATCTGCATGTTCTTACACCATATGTACACTTTGACGTCTGTCACCTTAAGTTCAAGGGGGGGGGGGATTTTTATACTTTTGTGAATTTATCCCAATATTTAATCATAATTAACCTCTTTAATCAAGAATCAAAGCTTCAGTTTTTATTTGTTTTCTTTTCCTGATTTTTCGCTTAAGTCTGAAATTATTAGTAAAAATACTGACCCTTCATTACATTTTCGTTAAAATTTATAAATCGACAAGTTTCAAATATTGTGAGAAAGGGTTGAAACTGTAAATACATTATTTGTTTTGAATTTTGTAAGGTTATTTAGGAAAGGGCATTTTAATTTAATGAAGGAAGGAAATAACCATTTGTCTTGGTCATTTGTAGATGATTTTAACACTGAAACAGAAAGTTTTTCACGAAGTTTACCAAAATGTCGTATACATTAAAATAAATGATCTCGCGTCACTGCATGAACAAGATATGAACATTTTATATCTAATGCCATTATATCAAATTACCGGTGATTCCAAGAATTTTTGGGGGATTTTGTTGATTTTTTTTTTTATCGGTGAAAGAAATTGATTCTTAATTTAAGTTTTATTATTATACAAAAATAAAGATTTTATTTTACTCGGGTATCACAAAACTAGTGACCAAATCCTCATGAACCGTTTACTCTTCCAAACAAAGACTGGACACATGTATCAAGTTTTTGACACGACGATATCTTGCTTAATTTTATTTGCCTTAAGATTTGATTCACCGGTCAATGATCACACTGTTTATAATACTGACGAATTGATAAAATAGGCGACGACTATTTAACACGAACTGTATGTTAAATGGTGGCCTAATTCTTTTTAAATTAATGTTCAAATATTGATACTTACTTTTATTTAATCCTCCCTAGAATTCCATAATTTAAATGGAAAATTCTCTCTGTCCTAAAAACTTTTTTTCTTTAGGAAAAACTATATCGAGCTAGATCTTATAATAGCAAAATATTTTCTAATGAATATTAAATCTTTCAGTTGAAACAAAAAAAACAATGACTTAGATGATACATGATTAACAAAATCAACATTATTTATTTCAAAAATGTTTTAACTTTAGAAATCGTACTCTGACCATCAGCTGTAACATGGAGAAGAAGTTTATATGTTGGATGAAATTGATTTGGATGATTGAATTTTTATGTGTATACTTCTTAAAACGGGAAAAAAGTTAAGTCATCGAGCAATCAATCTTTTCAATTCTATAAAACATAAATCTACAAGAACAGGTCAAAAACACGGACTTCTAGAAAGAAATATTCACATTTATGTTTCCTTGTTTGCAGAAGGGCCTTGTCAAGTTGACTAGCTTGTTTTTTGACAAGAGGGGCACAACCCGTAACACAGTGAAGAAAATTCACAAAAGTATAAAAATCCCCCCCCCCCTTGAACTTAAGGTGACAGACGGACTTACCTAAGCCAAATAGTCAGCATTTAAAAGCTAAGATCAAATTGAAGTCTCAAAAAGTTGTATTTAATGAAGACGACCTTAATGTACGCATAAGCACCTAACATTCAAGGAGTATGTTTATTTATCTCTGCAAAAGGTCTAAGGTCTCCATTTAGAATAAAAATTGTGCCAAGGATTGATACTTCTCCATCATAATGAACGAAATCAGATTAATAAGCTTTATAATTCATAATTTAAGTACAAAAAGGTACCCTTTGAATTTTTCCTTTTCCTTCTGATATAAATTTGTCTACCTTTATTTACAATTTGATGTTAAATATGTGGTTAACTGCAGAAAGTAAAGAATAAAACCAATCAGAAGTCCTTCATTGCTTCGATTGATGTTTAACATGTATAAAACTGTTTCATTGTTTTGATTACTAAACAACAAAATGTTTGTTATGACCACGTTGGAGATCACTACAGTAAACATTTCACATGGAGGCCTTTATGATTAATTTTGTTACAGTTTTCACTAAGAATTAGGTTATAATATTCTTCTCACAAAGGTTTTTAAGTTTTAACAAAGCAAATAGATTAAACTGTATTTACAGAAAACCTTAACATAATTCTTCCCACATGAACTTCTACTCTTCAAGAAGTCAGCGTCAATAAAACCGTCTTGCACCTTTTTGTCAATTGTCTCGGTAGGCAATCTAAGTTATTAAAATGATTTTATTTTCTGAAATAGCATGTAATGCAAAAGAAAAACATAGATCGTGGTATATTAGTAGCCCATGTATAGACATCTTTGCCTATTTAAACTACTTTCAGTTGTGAGGTTTTTTTGAGGCTAAGGAATTGGTAATTTTACATTTGGCTTGTTGTTGTAACCATCTGGATCACTCGGTCGTTTTAGAGTTAAAGTTGAGCGAGGCACCTCAGTATATTGTTTTCAACCCTTTTGAGAAGGCACTAAGTTAATTAATTTCTATTTTGGGACCTAAAATTTGGAAAGCTTATTCTTTACAATAAATAAATAAAAAAAAAATTAAGTGGTTTCTCTTTCTTAAATATTCTAGAGTGAATGAGAAATGTTTTTTTTAAGTAAAATGAACCGTTTAAGAAATTGGTGCACTGATAGATCTGACATTTATAAAAAAAAAAAAAGAACACCTGTAAAATTTTCACCTGTGTCTTTCTTCAATTTCCGTCTTTTTTCATTAGAGTTGTGTCACATCTAATCAGTATTAATATCGGTAGTGAAAGACATTCTGTAATTGACATTGTTAAATGTCAAATATTTCAAACTGATGTAACCCTCCCCCCGAAATTTATTAAATGAAACTCTAATATCTGAAATATTACTCGTCACAAAAAAAGGGCAGTAAACGAGAAAGTTGTTGAAAAGATTTGGATACTTAAAATTACAACAGTAATATATGTTAAAATTACAGTATACAAAGATGGATATACATAGGAAAGACATATGGCATTTTAACACCTTAAACTACTACTAGTTCCATTGCATTTGGCAATACAAACAACTGCTTGTTAAAAAACCCACTAACAATTGTAAATCTATAAACATTGTGAATAGTTAACTGCAAATATAAAACATTTTAAATTTGATTATTCACAAAGTCCTGCAAAGGGATGTATAAAAGTTGGAGTCTCTGACTGATGATATCTATGTAGTTTTTGGAGACAAATCTTCTACGGTTCTGTTGGAATTCCTTTTATGCTCAGGTATTAAGCAGACCGTTTTTATGTTCATTTGTGGCAGAATTATTTTTTTAAAGTCTATATGAAAAGAAAACTCTCTTGCTATGGCATTCAATTCGACTTATACATTTATAAAAAAAATGAAGTTAATTAATGAACAGTGAATCTAAAAAAAAACTACAATGAATTATATGGTGATAACGAACATATTCAAGATCAAAGGTCTATTAAACAATACAAAATAGGATAAGAGCAAACACGGACCTTCGAGGTGGGATCAGGTGCTATGGAGGAGTGAGCATCCCCTGCCGACCTCTCGCATCCGTCGAGTGCTGCATGTCATGATAGGGAAATAATGGAAAAATCCATCGTCAATTCAACATAAAATAATGGACGAACAATAAGTAAATAAAAACGTCAGTCAGCATTTGACTCAATAATAAAATATTTTTGCTGACAAGCTCATTGTATCGACATAGAACTTATGAAATGATGACTTTAAACGAGACGGCTAATATTCCTTTTTCATCAATTTGTTGGTCAATGATTTACCTCGTTTCATAAATTGTACATACATAGAGCATGCTCTTGCGTATCGAATCAACTGAGAAATATAAACTCCATATACAAGTGATGAAGGTATATTGCTGCATAAGTAAGGGAAGTTGATGATCGAAAAGTTAACATATAGCTTGGTTGTTAGATTACTATTTAATGTTTTTTTCTTGTAAATGTCCAAATATAAACAGATGTGTCAGACTCTATGGTATCTTTTATCTCAAGATCACCTATTCCTCATTGAGGATCAGAGGAAATGTCAGTGAAACTGACAAAAAATTACAAATTTTGTTATACAGTATTTTCTCTCTTTTAAATCTTTGAACCACAAGTTGTTTCATTAATGAGATACAAAAAAAGACCAAAAAACAATTACTCAAACTTAAATGAATTTAGTTTTTATCATTTAAGTGATTGTAAATCATATTATAATTTATGGATAAGTCGAATTAAGGGAATCAGTTGTTCCAAATAAAATATAAATTATGAATTGATTAATTACTTTAAGTTGATATTTATCATCTATAAAAGATGTAAAGAAACAAACATTTTTTTATTACACAAATTACAAATTACACACAATTTTATACAGATAAGACAAGAAATGTTATGGCAAGAGCAAAAGTCAATAGAACTGGAACACTGATCCGATATTAGCCTATTATCACCTTTATCCCTTTGTCTGCGGTACAACAGTACTCTAAGAACAGTCCAAAGAATGACTAGTGTATTGGACGTCACCATAGATTCTTTTATTGAAAATATAATACTATATAAAAACAATTGTTCCAACTTTTTAACACCAGTTTCGATGATATAGACTCTACTTTAAACATCTTTCGTATTCTTATATATTCTTGTTTCCGGTATATATTTGGCTTCTTTTTAAATCCTACTAGTGTTTTATTCATAAACCAAAAGTATTCTCAAAATATGGATAAAATACAAATTATTATCATTGCCTTGATTGCATCCGGTGTTGTTTGCATGGCTGTTTCCTTTGGGGTCGGAGTAGCGAGCTTGCTTGATGAATATTGGATCGACTACGCCTTTACCACAACCACTTCCGCTACAATTAGTGGTATGCCAGCGACTGTAGTTGCGGTGGCCAAAGCTAATATTGGATTATTCACCACGTGCTATAATATTGACACCACCACCACTGTTACTTCAATATTTGGATCCACCACTACCAATTTGAATACAAACGCCTGTGTGGATTCTGCTACCACGGGTTACATTAATGGAGGTTTGAATTAGTTCTAAATATTTTTCATCAATTCAACAAAATCCATTTCAAATCCTCTCCCCAATTTATCGTCATATTCTAATGTTCATATGAATAAAGGTGTTTTAATCTGAAGATCAATCTAAGTTGTGTCAAAAACAATACTCGAAAGAAAATATCACATGAAATCTTATATGGTTGTTTGAGAGAAAGAAATGTGGGGAAATGAAATGGTATGTCATAGATATTCATTAATGCCTGAGCATAAAGTGTATTGGACTTCCATCCTGTCTTTACATCTGCATGTTCTTACACCATATGTACACATTGTGTTTGGCTCAGTTTCAAATAAACTATTTAAGACATTTTTATCAAACTTCATAATGATGTTCATATACATGAGAGCTGTTCAACAGCAGTAACTCCTTTTTCCTTGACCTTCCCTAGCTTTGACCTTGATCTTTTAAAAAATCATAAACTGACCAATTACCCCGCAATCACAATTTGAAGAGCCATTATTTCCGACAAATGAGCTTAAGATCAGGCGACACATTCCTCAAAAATATACAATTTCTCCATAGAATTAGTCATTGAGGTATACGTACTTAAACAAGTTTCCTCACAAAAAATTTGGGTACCTTACCAGGCATTTGGACAATATAGAATATTATATAATTTCTATCAAACCATATTACATGTATTTTGCTACATACTGGTGTGAACTATTCAACACAGACAATTTGTTTTTATTGAACTTTATTTCACATTTCTTAAACTCATCTTTTAAATGTGATGTGAAGTTGAAAAAAAATGAGTAGAATTAATTAATGGATCATTCTCAATAGAAATGTATTGTTTTATTATTATGGTGCTGGTAAAAATTTTCACCAGGTTTTGGGGGGAGGGGATGCGATCCTGTCAACAGTAATAAAATTTTCAAAATGGGTTAAAAAAAATGAATTTTTAAAGTTCCGATCATATGTGCAGATTAAACAGTCCAATGTAGATGCAGTTTATGACACAATAGCTAGTAAAATAAAATCTCTTCAAAACCGTATCATTAAAGAGGGAGTGAGGATAGAATTTCCATAGAAAATGTAAATACAGTCAGTTTTAACATGCCCTTGTTTAAGATTATCAGTGTTCAATATGCCAAAATTTGACTGTATTAATCGACACACTGAGAGCTCCTGAGATTTTGAGAACCTGTTAATATTATTTTAATTGTCCCTGTAATACTAGTTTTGAGAGATGTTTGTGAAAGCTTCAAAGGCCACAATGAGGTTAACTTTTTGAATATTCTCCTTATTTATTATTATAAATTATCAATCCGAAATTATAATTTAAAAATGTATTAAAATTGGTTTTGATGTAAGCAGATAGCAAAGTCAGTTTTTGAAAATGAAACCCCAGCAATTTCTCCGCAAATTAAATTTTGCTCCGATTTTTGGTTTGAAAATAATAAATTATTTTTGATTAGCATTCGATCCCTTTCCTTTTTTTCTTTAAGGTAGTCCGATCCTCAGGTTTATAAAAATACCAGTTAAGTAATCAAAAATACTCATAAAAGTATCTCTAAATCACCAAAAATATGTAAATTTAGCCACAGTATTTCGTTAAAGATTAAAAGTTAATCATATTATTTAGGGAAAATTGTCAAATCACCAATATTTTTGCAGAAAAAGCGAATTGGAATATCAATAATGCATTTTCTAATTGCAAATGATCAACAAATATATTTTAGATTAAAAAACGATAGGTATCCTGGCATTCAGAGAAATTATCATGATTTTAATACTTAGGTATTTTTTGTCTTCTATTTCCGTCATGTATTCTTTAATACATAAGTGTAAAAGGCTTTTGCTATCATTGCAAGACACCACAAATCACTTCTTATTTTATATCATGCTAATAAGCTTTGGTATCTAAGGCTGGATTTAAGAAAATCCTATTTCTCTAAAACTGTTTTAATTTTATTTTATAGGGTACAAATGTCAACTTTTATAAGACCTTTGCTAAGACTTCCAAAAACCTTGAATCTTATAAAGATGAATAAAATGAAAATTACTGCATGAAAAATTTTTATTTCCAAGCTTTGTTTTGATGCATTTCAATTTAAATATGAATTTTTTGGTTTATGTTTCCTGGCTGAGGATCGGATATCCTTAACCTTTTTTTTTTGCTCACCTCCGAAGGAATTTCAATTTTGTCCGATCAAGTAAATATAAGACTTTTTGGTCCGTGTCCATTTGTTGTTATATTATAGAGGGCGCTTCGACAAGCACAGACCGGCAAAATGGCAGCAGTAAGTAATGCGAAGCAAATATCTCAGAAAAATGGCTACTTTTCTCTAAATTTTAAATTAATTACTTAAGTTTTTGAAAGAATTTCATTATTCACATTGTCATTTGTCACTGTTGGTGATTTTATGATTGATTCAATCTGTTCAGACGGAGAAATGGGCCACACGTGCCTTTGTTGACATCTTGCTCTGCACTTGGATATCGAACTTACTCGAACATACTCTAGTCGATAACTAATCAGAGTGTACAATGTTTTGAAAAATTAGTTGTTTTTACAGAAAACAAAACATATAATGGTTAAAAATGCCCATTATACATTTTCTTTCATTTTTTTTTTTTAAACGATAAACTATTAAAATGATCTGAACTGGTTACTACGGTGGCCAGATAGCTCAGTTGGTAGAGCACCTGACCGGAGTTTCAGGGGGCCCGGGTTCGAATCCCGGTCTGGTCCGCTGCATTTTCTCCTCTCCCGTTACATTTGGTGCCGTGCCATGCCCTGGAATTGACAGGTGAAAGACCTGCCAGGGATGAGCCTGGGTTGGGGTCTTTGGAGCTAGGGCCAAAGACCTTTAAGGAGGGAGGAATGTGGCGGTCAGCTGGATTCGATCGCCGGTGGCCAGATAGCTCAGTTGGTAGAGCACCTGACCGGAGTTTCAGGGGGCCCGGGTTCGAATCCCGGTCTGGTCCGCTGCATTTTCTCCTCTCCCGTTACACAATATTGAACCAATCTACAGTTATTTTCATTATTGTTGTCATACATGACATTTTCAGGCCAGGCATAATCACTTGATTTAACTACAATGTAGTTTGATAAAACTAACTATATATACACAGATTGATAAAACTATTCAAAATAACTTTTTAGCTTTTTCGAATCTAGGTTGTTTAGCCTCTATTACCTGTTTACACTGAGTGGTTTTGTGCCGTTTCCCTGTTCATCCTGAGTGGATTTGCCCTGCATGGTTCTCTCCAAATATATAGTGTATTTGCATGATGTTTCAACAAAATTTGTTTAATCACCGATTGAGTACATATAGATAATTTACATTTGAGCACTTCAATAAATTTTGATTAAGAGTTGCTGATTGATCATAATTATTTCTGATTTTAGTGACAGATGATACAAACTTTACCTTATAAAATTATGAATCAGAAGATATAAATTCATGGACATCTTTGTAACTTATAAAAATGTTCAAAATATAATATGTTAAGTAAAGTTTCTTTTTAATTCCAACAATCTCCAACTTTTGTTTTAAATTTTGATTTAAGTAGATTTGCTTTATTATTTAAAATGTATTGAAGAGTGTGAACTGTGAAGATCGCTCTAGAATCTAGATACATTAGAAATCATGACCATTGCACACACACGAAAACCACAAACATAAAACATTGGAGATTTTTCATAATACACTATTAATAAGCTATGGGTATATTCAGGGAAAAACATTTTGCCGCAAAAGCACTCGGAGCGTACATGTCATTGCGGTAAATCCTGCGGTAATTCTTCTTTGTGACCAGATTTTCATAATTTTGTAAACTTTTATTTAATTTAATATCTTGTTTTTAAGCCAACAGCAGAGAAAGTTCAAGAAATAAGAGAAGTTACAAGGATTGAGAGAATAGGTAAGTAATAGGTTTAAAAATTATAAGACATACTGAAAGGATTTATATAAATGTAGTAAGTGCACACTTAAATGATTTTAGTTTTCGTGTAATATCTGATAATATTTATAACAGGTGCCCATTCACACATCCGTGGTCTGGGATTGGATGATGCTTTAGAAGCCAGAAATGTGTCACAAGGCATGGTGGGTCAGACGGAGGCCAGGCGGGCTGCTGGGGTCATACTGGAGATGATCAAGGTCTGTACTGAGAACGCTAGATATAACTGAAAATGTAGGCTCATAAATATTGCTAAAAAGAAACACTTTTTGAATTTTGAAAATAAGTACTATAGTAATTTTAATAGCATTGAATGGGTTCAAAAATCAAAAGCTTGATGGATAAAAATTTTAAATACACACAACATTGTTTTTATTTTTGAATAGTACTGATCTATTGTTGCTAATTCTCAAAGTTGCTCATTAGACTTCATATTTATATAGTCACTATCATTTTTAATTTTTTGATACAGGAGGGTAAGATAGCTGGCAGAGCAGTCCTCATAGCAGGTCATCCTGGCACCGGAAAAACAGCCATTGCTATGGGTAAATCTAATACTTCTTGTTTTATGATTAGTTGATTACAGCATCACAGCATTATTCTCGGAGAGATACTGTGTTGAGTGTAAAATTATGATTCTTGGATATTCACCAATTCTTTTGCGCACTCTGCAGTATAACAAAGATTGAGTAATAAGCATTAAACCTTCTAAAATGTTTTGCAGATTATCAGATCTTGGCATTAATATAGAGTTATCTCCTTGATTTAGAGTAATGATTTCTCATTTACATATATGTTGCTAAAAAGTCTTCATTATGTAAACTTGATTCTTACAGGTATGGCCCAAGCTCTTGGAACAGATACCCCTTTCACCAGCATAGCAGGCAGTGAAATATTTTCATTGGAAATGAGTAAAACAGAAGCCCTTACACAAGCTTTCAGGAAATCCATTGGTGTTCGAATAAAGTAAAAACTCTAGAGCACAATTATTATTTTGATTGTTTATTTATTAACTTTGTTCCTTAAGTAAAACTAAACATGCTTGTTGTATTTTTCCAGAGAAGAGACAGAGATCATTGAAGGAGAGGTTGTAGAAATCCAAATAGACAGACCTGCTACTGGAACAGTATGTCATTGAGTTATCTAAAAACTGAAGCTTAATAGAAATATGTAAAGATTCAACTACAAATGAAAAAAAATTAAATGATTTATTTTATGTGTAGAATTTTTTTTACTATTTACAAATAAAATATAAAATGATGAAACATTTTATAAGTAATGTGTGTATTTATGATTTCACTTTTCTCTTGTTTATATTTTATTAGATATATGTTTGATATCTTTTAGGGAGCAAAAGTTGGGAAACTGACTTTGAAAACAACAGAAATGGAAACTATTTATGACCTTGGTCAGAAAATGATAGAATCTCTAACAAAAGAAAAAGTCCAGGCAGGGTAAGTAAACTAAGTATATTTGGAGTGATCTCTTGTCTGAATGATTGAATCCTTGATCAGATCTACAATTCTGAAAACTGAAGTCTTCTTGTACATGCATGTGTGTTTCAAAGTTTAAATAATTTTTTTTTCTCATACAATGTACATGTATTTATTTATATAGTGAAAGATGTTTTCATTCAAATATGACAATTTCAGAGATATTATCACAATAGACAAAGCCACAGGAAAAATAACAAAGCTAGGGAGGTCCTTCACAAGAGCCCGTGATTATGATGCCATGGGAGCTCAGGTAACATTTTATTTATTAAAGTAAGCACATTGTGCAAACCCACATATTTGCAAAAAAAATATCAACAATCTATAATTAGGATCAAGAATTCAATTAAGAAATCTGAAACTTGCATTTCATTTTCTGAATTCGTCCTGAATTCCAGACAAAGTTTGTACAATGTCCTGAGGGAGAATTACAGAAGAGAAAAGAGGTTGTACACACAGTGACATTACATGAAATTGATGTCATCAATAGCAGAACACAGGGATTTCTGGCACTATTCTCAGGTATCAGGAATGTTTATTAGTTGACTGCACATTAGAAGGCTAAATTTGAAACTTGCAAATGCAATGTTTAATACTAGATTTTAAGACCGCGGAACATTAACTGGCAAAAATTGGAAATATACAGCTTACGTCATTTCTATCTGTTACATTCAAAACATTAAGTGATAGACAATGAAATGGGCGGGTACAATTCGATGCGGACATGGGGAAAACATCGGATTGAAATTGCAGATTGAAATTCATTTTCAAGCCACCTCAGCTACGCTAGAAGGCACATTATTACTTATTGACCTAGAAGACAAATAATTTCAATTTTGGTACAGTTTAAATTTTTTTTTTTTGTCCAGTGTTTTAAATGAATTAATATTTAAGGGACAAATATTTCATTTCTGTTTGGTAAATATATGTATATCTTTCTGTTGGTGGTGGTGGTGGTGGGG
>PRKT01000029.1:766115-784215 GCA_003671525.1 Saccostrea glomerata
GGGGGGTGAACGATTTTTAAATAAAGTTGTCCAACAGTTTTCAGTGAGAATAAGTATAAAACTCATGCACTCTTATATTCCTAGAAATAAAATATATTGTCATGTTAAGCCATGACCTGACTCGACAATTTTTTAAACCCCCCCTTCAAGAATCAAATATCTCCTGAAAAATAATCTTTGTCTTGTATGATCTTTCGCATTCTTGAAATTATAAGCTAAAACTTATATTAATGTAAACTTCAAACAATATGTATTTGGGAGTTGAAATAGAGTTGATTTTTGGATCATACATTCACTCTTTGCTTTGAAAACAGCTCAGGTGGATTGAAAATGAATTTCGATCTGCAATTTCAATCCGATGTTTTCCACACGTCCGCGTTGAATTGCACCCGCCCATTTCGTTGTCTATCACTGAATGTTTGATTGTAACAGATAGAAATGACGTAAGCTGTATATTTCCAATTTTGCCAGTTAATGTTCCGCGGTCTTATGTGTAAAAAAAATTATAAAAGATATGTTCTCTTAAAAAAAAAAGTATTTTTGATTTTGGGTTGTAAGTAAATACATATGCAAACCAAAATTTGAAGGAAAATAAATTTACTTTGCAATATTTAGGTGACACGGGAGAAATTAAGGGTGAGGTCAGAGAACAGATTAATTCTAAGGTTGCTGAATGGAGAGAGGAGGGAAAAGCAGAGATTGTTCCAGGGGTAAGATTAGTAGTCGGACCATAATTAGACATAAAAAATGTAAAATATTTAATGCCTTAACAAGAGAGGAATGAGTTTTTTTTTAATAGTCGGATGACAAGTTCCTCAATAGTACTGAATTTTTTTCAAGATCTTATTTGTAATTTAAGTATTACAGTAATATATACTACTTAGATGAGTTACCACAAAAAAGGATTATTTTCCATTAATAAATCAGGTGAGTTGGCAACTATGAAATAAAGCAAATATATTACAGAAATGACCTTTTTTTAGGTTCTGTTTATTGATGAGGTACACATGCTGGACATCGAATGTTTTTCTTTCCTCAACCGAGCCTTAGAGTCAGACATGGCCCCTATACTTATAATGGCCACTAACAGGGGGATCACAAGGTAGGGTGCTTGGTGTCAATGGAAAATCTCTGATAATTAAGTTAGATGTAGATATTTATTGCTTTTCAGGTCAAGAATAATATAACATTAATTGATAATTTCCTTTAACCAAAAAAAAAGACAATTGTTGAATGTTATCTTTTTTATTTTTAAAAAATTTCTATTGTTTATTACTGTGATAGGTTTTCATAACAGTAATAAGGAGAATAGAATTTGTTATAATATACAGGTAATTTTAAAACTTGAAAACTGTCATAAATATATAGATCCTTGATTATAGGGACTGTAAGGGTTTCCTTCTGGCATTACATGTGTTATTGAGCAGGTTATACTGTTTACAGAGTAATGGAATATTGTGGAGACACTTTAAAAAAAAAATTAAGTAATATTAAATTTTGAATAAGGCACACCAAACCACAATTCTAGTGTATACCAAGTATTAGTTCTATACTGTTACAAGGAATAAAGTATTCTAAAACAGTTTAGGAAGACACTACATACAGTATGAAAGCTCAGCATGACATAAAAAGATAGATGACAAACATGCAGTTATGTAATTATTGTTTTGATAACTTGAAGGATCCGTGGAACCCAGTACCAAAGTCCCCATGGTATCCCTATTGATTTACTGGACAGACTGCTCATCATCTCCACAACACCGTACCAGGAGAAAGAAATCAAACAGATTCTTACCATCAGGTAAATGTCACATTTACTTAAGGAATAACTGTCTTATTTTTTTATATCATGATGTGATCAATCGATCGAAGGCGTTTATGCATAAAATTATCACGCAAGCCAATCGATTGATCATCTTCATGAAATCGAAATATCTGACAGTTATTCCTTATATTTACATATTCTTGATTGGACGCGTAACCACGTGCTACAATCCCTGCTCCTGTCTCTATCGCTTTGGCACGTCCCACCCCACACATTTTTTTTTAACTGCGCCTTTCGATGAACCAGTACATTGATTGAGAAATAAAGTACGAGGGTTGATCCAAAAGTAATGTCACTGTGTCCATATCTTTAATATTTGGCGTCAAATTATCAAATACTATATACCAAAAGATGCACAATCATAAATACAATTAACATTGAAATTTTCATCTAAGAATGTTTAAATGAATTCATTTTATAAACGTTTAAAAGAAAGAACATATTGGGTGTCGCCGCGTCACACCCAAACCTCACGAAATAAAGTGTACTTTTTAAGAATGAAAAAGACAAACACATTAACTAAGCACCTAATCTCCCAAAATTTTAAAAAGATAAAATTTACAATATTTTCTAGTCTTAAGTTGAAAATTAAATGACACCATTGCTATTTTTATCATACACATTGTTGTTTTTGTTTTACTTTGATGTATTGATCAAAGGAAATGTCGAAATGGAAGAAAATCGCCACATTAGTGACAACAAACTGTAATGCATTTTTGCTTTCAAATCGGGAAATCGGCAGTAGAGACAGTTACGTTGATTCACAAGTCTTACAGAGGAAAGGATGTAAATAAAAGTTGTTCCGATGCATGATTTTACCGATTTTGGATGGTTGATGGGTCATCGATTGCTCAGCAGATGACAAGAAAACCGAAAGATGGGAGGGTGGACGGAAACGTTCAATTGCGTGTGACGTTGTCAAAAAGACAAACGGTTGAAATGAAATGTAAAATTAAGTTTGTCTAATGCGAATAACAAATTTTTACAGAGGAATTAATGATGGAAAATCGAGCGTACGAGGGGTACCAAGAAATCTTTTTAAAATTGAAACCTGTGAATGTGTTTGCGAATCTCAAATTTTTATTTGAAACAAAGGGAAGCGTTGAAAGTGTATGACGGTGCGTATCGGTCATAATTATGACGTTATTTAGGTGCGGCGACTACCATAATCACACGTTATATATAATCCGATATCTTAAAAAGTATAAATCATTTTGAATTGAAATTTTCAAGTCTGATTTGAAATACATGTAACTTCCATCATTTATAATTTTGTTGTTTTACGTCGACTGATAGCAGTTTTATCGAAGTCGTGACATTACTTTTGGATCAACCCTCGTACATTAACTATTTGTAATTTTATCTCGGACAAAGACATTGGAAATGTAAATTTTTTAAATTCAAGGCATTTCTAATTTTTGGGCTTTATAACCAGGGGCTAGGCTAGCTCCTACCATACAGAATGCAGTCAAGGTTCTTTCCTACTTACTTCTGTTTGGTCACATTTGCTTTCATTTAAGTTTTATCTCTAACACAATTTACAGGTATCCTTTGAAATTATGCTTGCTGTAGAGTGCATGTTAATGGTCACATTAAGTTTTGACCAAAATTTTAAAGTTTTGTTTTATAGTTTTTGTAGATATTTAATAGGAGATGTAACATGTAAATTCTGAAATTGAACACAACTTTTCCACAAAACAAAGCTTTCAATTTCTGCATGAAAAGATTTTAAAAAAATTTCTCACATTTTTTGTTTTATATAGATTGTTAATGATGAATATTTTCCTTGTGGAATGTGGCTTGTGTATAGAGGATGTTTTGTATTGATCATAAATATTTTTTTGAAAGATGTGAGGAAGAGGATGTAGAAATGAGTGATGAGGCCCTGATTGTGTTGACAAGAATAGGAATGGAGACTTCCCTCAGATACGCTATACAGCTCATCACCACAGCTAACTTAGTGGCCAGGAAACGAAAGGTTTGTCCATAGTACACACTTAGAAATCCAAATAAGGACAGGGAAAATATTTTTCAGAGATAATGTAAAAAAAAAACCAAATTCAGCTCCATCATTTTTAAAGTTGCTATAGCAGGTCTGGACGATTTCTAAATAAGAAAGTCAAGAACGATAACCGTGAATTGCTATCAATACACAAAATAAACAAGGCACTAATCCGTCTGACCAATCAGATAACAGCATTTAGACAAACCCATGAGAAAATAAATAAAACACGTAGTTTTTAAGTTTTTGCCCAAAAGATTTTTTTTAACAAACTTTTTGTAAACTTTATGCGCATTTGGGAATAATATAATATTTATGACAATTCTACCGTGAACAAACACGACTTGAAAGCTTAGAATACGTTTTAAGTGGAATAAAAAAAATCTGTCTCTAGGAAATAGCAATCCCAAAAGTTTAACTTATGTTAAAAAATTGATATAAATACGGTAAATTTTCAGTTTTTAGAGCCTGACATAATAATCTTATCGAAAAGATATCAGTCTTTATTATTTTTGAGTGTTTATTACAAAATAGTCCATGCAGCTTCTGATATGCGAGGTAAGATATTGGGATAAAACGCATTCATGTATAATTACAGGATTCTCTTTTCTCCATGTTATACGCCTTTCCTTATGCCCATTTAAAGTCTGCATATCAAGTATTTGGCGCTCAAGAAACCCGTGATAATTTAAACTCTATGTG
This sequence comes from Saccostrea glomerata, assembly GCA_003671525.1. Taxonomy (NCBI): domain Eukaryota; kingdom Metazoa; phylum Mollusca; class Bivalvia; order Ostreida; family Ostreidae; genus Saccostrea; species Saccostrea glomerata. The sequence continues at coordinate 770,645 of PRKT01000029.1, forward strand.
TATGGTGCATTTGATAAACACTTGTGTAAGTTGATCTATACACATGTAATTTAAGCATTATTGGTGAAAATCGGTCGGTTTACATTTATAGCAACTTTCGGTTATCGTTCTTGACTTCCATATTTGGAAATCGTCCAGACCTGTATAGCCACACATGTAAATTTATTTCTAATATTAATTGTACATTATCTTTATGGTTTATCAATTCTTAATGTCATTGAGTCATTTCAAGTAACTAGAAGATAAAGGGAAGGATTATTCTTGAATTTGATAAATATTCTTTTCAAATTGAATTTTGAAATTATGGTTTAAAATTAATTTTTGCTTTTACAGGGAACAGAGGTTGATGTGGATGATATTAAGAGAGTATACTCACTTTTCTTGGATGAATCAAGATCAACTCAATTCTTGAAAGAATATCAACAGGAATTCATGTTTAATGAACTTGGTCAGAACTTTGTTAATCTTTTAAAATTTCAGCACTTTTTCTTTTTGTTGAATTCTACTTCAAATTGAGATTTATTTGACCCAAAATTGATCTTTAAATTGCTAATTTAAGATGTTATGTCAGTTGACCGAGATAAGTTCTGTTTTTGTCAGAAATCACTTGATAATTATGTTTTTTTTTTTCTTTACAGGTGTGGATGCGTCTGCTATGGAAACAAGCTGATATATATCTTGTGTGAGCTATGAACACTATAAAACATTCTCATTTTAAATTGTTTTGTCACCATGTTTTCTGCAACAGAAAATAAATCATAAATCTCTTCTATATTACTTTTTTTTATTATATACATTATAGTTATGTAAAATTGGAAGTTAAAACATCAGTGAATGGGCATTAAATAATTACTTTAAACATTAAAATCTGTGAGAACTTGAAGTTATTTGGCAACCTTTTTGTTATTTTTAATGTGCAGCATAAGCACTAATATAGTGATATGGAAAGGGTTACTTCCTGTTGGTCACATATTGTAGCCCAGTTTACAAAGATTAGACTAGGTTAAACTTTTTATATTGGGCACTGAGATGGCATCAATTGTTTCTTAGGAAAATACAGTTGTGAATGCATTTATAATTTCTTTAAATTTTTAATATTGTAAAGATTTCCCCCATTTATTTCTGTACATTTGGTTGCTGAAAGAGATAAAAATCCTCTGACCTACCACACAGCAACCAAGGGGAGTAACTTGGAGACAAAATATGTCATAGGAAAACTATCCATTCCATCCTCATAAAATGATAAGTATTAAAGACTTGGGCCACTTATGTTGCAGGGAGTCTGGAGTTTCATTTCATAGTCTAGTCCAATAACTTCTGCTTTTTGTAACATAATTTTGTACCATTGATCATCGATGGGCTTGCAGTGAAAGTCCTGCCACGGACTAAAAAACTCTTTGAGGGAGAAAGCAATTCAAAGATAGAGGAAAATAAGAAACGACTTTCACATTTACAAAAAGTTATTCCCCGTTGCACGGTAAACCGACGCAAGCACTGTTTTCCCTCTTATAACCTTACCAACTTTATGGGTCAGAATCTTAGAAATAAAATCTGTGTGAATATGTTCGTTATATTTTTCATATTACCCCATACTCTGGCAATACAGGTGTAGATGAAATTGTCCGATAACATTTGAAGATAAATATTAACCGGTAACTTACAAAGGACAAAGTCGGAAAAATAAGCGTTACGCCGACAACGGGAGATAACTCTTAGGAATGTGAATTTCGTCTATGTTTGGACCATTGGTATCAGCCTGTGATCCTATTCAGTATGACCATGTATAGAGACAATTGTGACATTGTCCTAATGACCTTTATTTTTTGATATCAACTTTCTGGTCACATGCTACCTTGTCTGCAACTACCACAGAAATAAGATTTTGTTTTGATGAGAATTTCACACTAAGGAACCTTTTTATGTACAGATGAACTTTTTTGAGTCCAGACACACCCTTTGATTGTAAGGAAAACTTGTGTCTACAGAGTTAAATTGAAAATACATATAACTTGTTTTTATTAATGTTGTGAAAAATAAATAAATGACAAATTTACAGGTGAAACACATTCATTTGGTAAGGTTGATCTTAGTGTCAAATTGATCAATGTCTGCATTGATAAACAGAATACACGTTTTGGAACCAAGTCCTCCGTGTTACGGACCGCGAAATTAAGGAGACGCTGTATTGGCCTCGGTAGAAGGCTTCTCTTTCTCTGTTTCTTTCATTTCTGTTGAATTCTCTGTTGACTCGTCATTCACCTTGGCCGTTTTAGGGCCCATAGCTCCCTTAATTATGAAGGCAGCCGCCACAGAATATGTCACGGTGGCCAAAAAAGCAAACACTAATGCTACGATTCCCATAGTAGCAGTTTTACCTAGTTCCATTCCAGATACAAGTTCACCATTTAGCATGACCAGAGCAACTAGTAACATGAGGGCTGAAATTCAAAAAGGTAATAATAATAATAATATACAATTGTTACATTTGCAAATGGTTTATCAATAACCATAATGACAGCCTAGTTTAAACGGTTATGAATATACTTATTGAAATAAATATGGAAAATCACCAAAAAAATGTTTGTTTAAAGCTGTAAAGGAAATGTGCCCGCCATATTCGATTATTCACTCACTAATCTGTGGATCCCTATATATTGCCGCTTACATAGTTACTGTTCAGTGTAATCAGTTGCCACTGGTGTAGAGGGACGCATGCTACACAGCACTCGCGAAAAAACTAACTGTGTACTTCTATGACCGAAGAGTAAAGATATCAAAGAAACCTACGACAGTTGCAAAGGACAGTGCAGTATACGAACACAAATGCACGTAACTGCAAAAAAATAAACAGATGCAATGCAAGATAACCAACACGAACGCGTGTCACCATTGCACGCTGTTACCAGTGAAAAGATAAAACAGATGAAACGAATGCGAAAATTATACCCCAATGCTTATATCGCAGATAGTATAATCAAATTTGACGTATGCCTATTTACGAGTCGTGTTCAGCTTTAAAAAATCGTAATTATTCTACATCAAAGATCAACGTCCGTAAAAAATGAGAGCTTCAGGCAAACAGTTACGCTCGCACCCAGTCAAGAAATGTAATGTACATAAATGTATATTATCACTGTTGCGCGATTTGCTTCATGGAAGTTGAATTCTCGCGTATAAATTAACTGTACTCACTTGAAATGGAAGCAATCACTCCTGGTGTAAGGGACACGAAGCAGACAGGCTTGGCTAGCTTCTTCAGCAGGTGGAGGACAATAATCAAAATCCCGCTTATAAAGGCGAGGCCAAGGAAGACTCCGGCCACCTGACCAACAGATTGGATCATCTTAACAGTATCTGAAATAAGACATGAAAGGTTTTTTTTTTGTAATTTTCTCAATAATTTATGATTTAAACATTACTACTGAGTCTTTACAGAGTTTCCTCACAATATACATTGTACAAAATTGCATAGAATTTTGCAAGATTTTTTCTCAACTTGAGTTTAAATCCTAGTCTTTTTCGTATATTTTAAAACGGCCGTTACAATGCGAAATGTAATAACAACGTAAAATGTAATAAAAAAACGAATACATGTATAAATTTATGAATCGAATATTCGTTTTTAAGTATATATGCATTTAAAAGAAAGAAAAACCGGGGGGGGGGGGGGGGGGGGGGAAACAATGAAACCTGTTGTATTGCAATATCTACACGTAAATTGAATCAATCCAGTAGTTCAGTGGCAGAATGATTAGCCAGGGGTCCTGGTTCATGTGCCAGTCTGGCCTAACTAAAAAGTAACTTTTCCCTGCCTGTAATATTTTGCACCCAAAAACAAAACCCACAAGTAGTTAACAAGAGTTTCGGTAAGATTTTTAGGATGGAAAAGCTGGAAAAGGAGGGGGGGGGGGCAAATGGACTCTCATAAAAATCCTTACAAACAAACATACATATCGGGTTCCAGTAAATGCTTTACCAAGCTTCTTCATTTACTCCCCACTAAAATGTTAACAGCAGATAATGAAAAACTTCAGGAATACTGTGCAACAATATATTCTAGAAGTGGTGTAAATCAGATGTTGATAATTAAAACTCCAAGGAACTACACTGGAAAAAATTTGAAATTACAAAGGTTTACCAAATTAAAGCAATAACACTAAAACTTTTATATAAGACTTTTGCAGAATTTATTAAAAATCTTATGCATAAGAAAAAGAAAACTCTTGCTTTGGTCTTCAACTCGACATTATATGATATATCGACTACGTTGAATTATGATTATTAATTTAAAACAATATAATTATTTCCATTCATAAGTCGACACGTTTTATTCCAGTGAGATCGAAAATACCACAGAGTCTGACACATCTATTTCATATTTGGATATTTTTACTAGAAAAAAAAACGTATCGGTATATAATCTAGCAATTACGTTTGATTATAAATATGACTTTAACTTTTCAGTCGTAAACTTCTCTTTTACTCTTTTACTTATGCAGCAATATACCATCATCGCCTGCATACGGCGTATATATTTCTCAATTGAATCGATACGCAAGAGCATATTCTACGTATGGATAGTTTCTAAACCGAGGTGAGTTATTGGCAAACAGTTTGATGAAACAAGAATATTAATAGTCTTGGATAAAGCCATCGTATCTTAAGTTCGATACAATGACCTTGTCAGCAATTGCAGTCTATCATTATAAGTCAAATGCTGACTGACGTTTTTCAAATTCATGTATATTGTTAGACCATTATTTACACATTGATTTGAAGACGGATTTTACATTATGTCTCGATCATGACATGGAGAACACGACGGGTGTGATCGCGGTAGGCAGGGGATGTTCACTCCTCCATAGCACCTGATCCCACCTCTGTTTAAGAAGTCTATGTTTGCGCTCTCCTAATTTGTATTGTTAAATGGACTTTTGAGCCTGAATACTGTTCGCTAGCTTCATATTTCATGCATGTATATATGCTTTATGACATTCCTTCAGACTTGTTGCAAAGGGGAAATAAATTGTCATTTGTCTCCAGTAAATAGTATATAAAACACTATAACTATAAAGTTTTAATAAAACAACCTGCCTAAAATAATTCTTTACTAAGCTGTTTTGGTATGTTTTTCGTTTAAAGAAAAAGAAATTAAAGTACGATTTTGAATTGAGCTTTCAGATTAGGAAGGCGGATGTATATGTATGTTTATGGGATATATTAATGATATAACCTATTTATTTTTCCTTATTTAGGAAGTTAAAGACTGTTTAAATGTTTTCTTTTACTATTATGTGCCTTGTCTCCTTAGCAAATACATTCATTGAAGATCTTTAACGTTTGACAGGGTAATCTTTCAATAAAGTATGACATTCCTAATCCACAAAAGAGCTTAAAACATTTCTACAATTTAAAACTAGTTTATTGTCTGACCTACACAAAATTGGTTTTATCTTTTTATCTTATTTATTAAAAATGGAAAAAAAATGAAGATAACTAACCGTGAGCAATCTCAAAATATATCTAAACAATACGAATACTTGAAAAGGTCATAAACACGGTTCCCCGAAAATTCCAGAGATGGGATCAGATGGTTAAGAGGAGTAAGCACCCCCTGAGGCTGTTAACCAGTCACATCCGCCGTGAGCCCTATGTTTTAGAACATTCCATAGTCAAAGGACAAGGTATGGTAAAGGCCGAATCTGACCCCTTACTTGTAGTAAAAGTTATAATTGTGATAGCTTGTAGAGCAACTTTAAATGATGCTTGTGTTAAAACCAGCACTAATTGTTTTCAAAGCTTAAACGCAGGCCACAAGAGGATACAGCGATATGTCATTTTCCCGAATTACTTCAATTTTAATGGAATTTCATCAAATTTGAGATACTTTTTACGTCAATAAACATAGATCACACGCTTGTCTATCTGAGATTTTAATACACAAAATGCATCTAATAGTAGTGTATGAAATACATGAATTTGGTAAATAGGCAAGTTCGTGCTCTATGTTTTTCTGAAACAAAATGTGCTATAATATCGATGAAATTTTTTATTTTGTATTTACTGCCACCCGGTAAATTCAAAATTTACAACATGACATTCTTGTGACCTCTGTGTATCTTATTACTTTGAACTAATACCCATTTCGTGACAGGTAAACTGTTTTATCATTCTATAAACAACCCAAACCAGGGGCAAAAAGTGGTCATAGCCTACCCTGTCCTTTAACTCATAAAAAGGCATAACATATCCGTCGAAATGCGATCCGATGATATATTAGCCTATAAAGTCGTGATAACGATCATAGAATTTTCGAAATGCTTACTTTAAAAATTTATTCGAATTGTTTGTCTTCTAATCTGAGTTTTCAGTATCCCTGCCATGATTTGTTCGTTTATAGCTCTATATTTTTAGCTTTATTTTAGTTTTACTGAATGTTTTTTTTGCTTTTTTATTAATAAATTTCAGAATTATTGAAAATTTCATTTCCCCACATTTCTTTCTCTCAAACAACCATATAAGATTTCATGTGATATTTTCTTTCGAGTATTGTTTTTGACACAACTTAGATTGATCTTCAGATTAAAACACCTTTATTCATATGAACATTAGAATATGACGATAAATTGGGGAGAGGATTTGAAATGGATTTTGTTGAATTGATGAAAAATATTTAGAACTAATTCAAACCTCCATTAATGTAACCCGTGGTAGCAGAATCCACACAGGCGTTTGTATTCAAATTGGTAGTGGTGGATCCAAATATTGAAGTAACAGTGGTGGTGGTGTCAATATTATAGCACGTGGTGAATAATCCAATATTAGCTTTGGCCACCGCAACTACAGTCGCTGGCATACCACTAATTGTAGCGGAAGTGGTTGTGGTAAAGGCGTAGTCGATCCAATATTCATCAAGCAAGCTCGCTACTCCGACCCCAAAGGAAACAGCCATGCAAACAACACCGGATGCAATCAAGGCAATGATAATAATTTGTATTTTATCCATATTTTGAGAATACTTTTGGTTTATGAATAAAACACTAGTAGGATTTAAAAAGAAGCCAAATATATACCGGAAACAAGAATATATAAGAATACGAAAGATGTTTAAAGTAGAGTCTATATCATCGAAACTGGTGTTAAAAAGTTGGAACAATTGTTTTTATATAGTATTATATTTTCAATAAAAGAATCTATGGTGACGTCCAATACACTAGTCATTCTTCGGACTGTTCTTAGAGTACTGTTGTACCGCAGACAAAGGGATAAAGGTGATAATAGGCTAATATCGGATCAGTGTTCCAGTTCTATTGACTTTTGCTCTTGCCATAACATTTCTTGTCTTATCTGTAAAAAATTGTGTGTAATTTGTAATTTGTGTAATAAAAAAAATTTTGTTTCTTTACATCTTTTATAGACGATAAATATCAACTTAAAGTAATTAATCAATTCATAATTTATATTTTATTTGGAACAACTGATTACAAAATTCCCTTAATTCGACTTATCCATAAATTATATATGATTTACAATCACTTAAATGATAAAAACTAAATTTATTTAAGTTTGAGTAATTGTTTTTTGGTCTTTTTTTGTATCTCATTAATGAAACAACTTGTGGTTCAAAGATTTAAAAGAGAGAAAATACTGTATAACAAAATTTGTAATTTTTTGTCAGTTTCACTAACATTTCCTCTGATCCTCAATGAGGAATAGGTGAAAATTATACTGTATTCGGTTAAGTCAAGTTTTTGTGCATGTAATACTAATTATCGAATTAATTGTTCCTATAGGTTTTGTTTCAGGATTTTATGTGCCATAACCATTACCACGAAAAGGGAATACCTACATGCAAGTCTTTTTGGTGTCATCTGCAGAGCAGAGCGTCACTAAAGGCATCATTCTACTGGCATCCGTATGTCTGCCCTATAAGAGGTACAGTGTATGGTGTCATAGTTTGTACGTACATTGCTGGGAAATTTATCATCTGTAAAATATTACTATAGTTAACGGTTTGTAAACTATAGTTTACAAATCGTGAAACTGTATTTATCAGATAATCTATGTTTTGCAATCGCAAATGATTGTTTTCGGTGTTAAGTATAGTTTACGGTTGTGAAACATAGATTATCGCGTTAACTATGGTTTACAGATGTAAAATATAGATTAACGTTGTTAACTATAGTTGACAATCCGTAAACTATAGTTTACAGCATATAAACCTAGTTTATCGGTTGTGAAACTATGATTAGCTCATTTTTGTGAATTTGGCGTGCCATAAAAATTATACTGTATTCGGTTAAGTCAAGTTTTTGTGCATGTAATACTAATTATCGAATTAATTGTTCCTATAGGTTTTGTTTCAGGATTTTATGTGCCATAACCATTACCACGAAAAGGGAATACCTACATGCAAGTCTTTTTGGTGTCATCTGCAGAGCAGAGCGTCACTAAGGCATCATTCTACTGGCATCCGTATGTCTGCCCTATAAGAGGTACAGTGTATGGTGCCATAGTTTGTACGTACATTGCTTGGAAATTTATCATCTGTAAAATATTCTTGTTACCGACCTCGTGGACCTTTAATTTGACTTTTGATCTACTTTTCAAAGTAATTTTAAATATACATATACAGCACATTTTTGACATTTCAAAGATAAGTCTATAGTATTCATGCCCATTGTTTGCCATCAAACATTTTAAAAATTCAGTTTGACGGTTCATTTTATCTTGACCTTTGAGATCTTTCGGACAGTAGATTTTACCTTTCGAATTTTGAGAGGTAGGATTTTGATAAATTTCATGTATATCAAAGATCCATGAGCTTATAACACAGAATTCAAAACTGAAACGTTTTCCCATTCGGTTATACCATACAGACTGAAAGATTTTCGTAGACTAGCTTTTGCTGTAGAGACAGACTGAAATCTCTTTTGAGGAAAAGTTGAATTTAAAACACATTTTAATAAATCAAAAAATAACAGCTTTTAGGTTTGGGGAATTTAATTTTTACTCTCAGATTTTATATCTATCGGTATTTCTTTGCAGGCAAACACCTGAAATACAATTCTAATTGATAGCAAATTAAAGAATTCGAATAATCTCTAGATTAACTTCAGTCTTCAGTGATGCTACATGCATGTCGATACGATATATCCTGGTGAGCTTGAGATAAAATATACCACAGAGTCTGAAACATCTGTTTCATACTTGGATATTTTACTTGAAAAAGACGTTAATGGTAATCTAACAACCAAACTCTATGATAAACGTGATGACTTTAACTTCGTCAACTTCCCTTATTTATGCAGCAATATATACCTTCATCACCTGCATACGGAATTTACATATCTCAGTTGATCAGATACACAAGAGCACGCTCTACGTATATGTATGAACAATTTCTAAAACGAGGTGAATTATTCACATTTTACAAGTTGATGAAACAAGAATTTCAGCAGGCTCGTTTAAAGTCATCATTTCGTAAGTTCTATGGTCGATACAATGACCTTGTCGGCAAATACAATTCATCATTGAGTTAAATACTGACTGACGTTTTTCATACTAATTGTTAGTCCATTAATTATACACTGAATTGGCGACGGAATTTTCTATTATTTCCCAATAATGACAGGGAGCACACGACAGGTGTGACCGATAGGCAGGGGATTCTCACTCCTCCATATGGCACCTGATCCCACTTTTCATGTTTTGGAGGTCCGTGTTTGCTCTGCTCCTATTTTGTTTTGTTTTATGAACTTTGATATTGAATGTTATTCGTTATCTCCACATTATTCATGTATAAAGAGGGCAACACACGTGGTTCTTTGAAATACTCTCGTTTAATTGTTTTCAAAACAAAGGCATAGCTTGTCAAATATATATATGAAATTTGTAATTAACTATAATGAAAAGACTTCATTTTTCTATCGAAAACAAATACATGTATTTTTTTCTAGAAGTATAGATAAAAAACGTATCGGTGTACTTTTTTGGGAAAGAAAAACATGTAAGATTATAGAAAAGCAATTATTTACTTTCTACGAAATGCATACGTACATATTACTGCAATTTTATTTAGAACTTTCCTGTTGAAAAGAAACCGTTGATTTTGAAGAGATAGTTCCTGTGTTTTTTGCAACGTAGTTTGTGCACAATAGATTAATTTTATTCTTTTTAATACTGACCAATGCTTATATAAATAATAATAAATAAAATAATAAAATTCATACGTACATGTATTAATCAATATCACAATACATATTAATTTTCACGAATATATAAAAACTCCTTGAAAGAAAAATACTTTCACGATCATTTTATTTGACTTAAAAATGATGTGATCATGACAGAAAAGACAGCTGAATAAATAAATAATGTTAAGAAAAATTTAAAACATGTAATCTAAATATTTAATTAATAAACATAATCCACATTTGAATTAAAGTTTGACCAAACTTTTAAAAGAACTTACATTTTATGTCAAAATTAATCCATCGGCAAAGTACCGTTTTTGACATATTTTGTTTTCTTGATAGGATTGTCAATTGAGCAAAGGTTCATATTTCAAATATCACAAAAATATGTAAATAAATAACAAACACCAAAATATCACAGAACGCTTCTATGACTCAGCATCTCACTTCAGATCTGACTGAGATTTCTTTTCTTCGTCCTTTGGGGTGACTTGCGTCATCTTAGTTTTAGAGGCATCGATGGCCATTTTAATGATGAGAGCTGCTGCAATTGAATACGTTACTGTGGATACGAAGGCAAACACCGTGGCAACGTATCCAAAAGTAGCCGTGGCTCCAAGGGACATTCCGGAAATCAATTCGTCGTTAAGAATCAGGATGGCCGCCAAAATCATCACAGCTGAAAAAAATAGTTCTTCGTGTTACATGTTTGTGTCTGATTGATATTTCTTCTTTTCAAGCTCTTTTTATTTGGAAAAACAAGTAGAAGTTAAACTTAGCTCCTTCCATTTACACTTTTTAAAGTAAATGGCATAATTAAACATTTTCATAGCCACAAAGGTGACAATTCACTATCCCTTCGGTGTGTCTTTGTCATGTGCCATTTCTAAAAAAGTCAAGGTTATTGGAAGAAGAAAAAATATTGAAATCCTTTTGTTTACCTTTGTTAAAGAATAATTAAACACATTTTTTCGATAAAATGAACTACATGTATTAGAAATAATCTTTAGCAAGACTGATTTATTTGACACACAGCTAGCTTTAATTTGATCTTCATACCAATATGAAAAGTTCATGATAATAAGATCTATGAATGTTCATAGGTCTCTTAGTTTGTTTTGAGTTCATTTTTTAAAGATTACATCCATTATAATTAGATTGTTCTCAATAAAATAAAAAAATGTGTCTATGTACATGGACTTTTGAGACTTTACAATACTTGAAAAGTCATGTAAATATAACAACTTTTAAAAAAAAAACTTCGACCTTAATTCAAAATAAAATTAAAATTACGAGCAAACAATACTCATTTTCAGTTTATAGTTTATATCCTCATTAATTAAACATTCAATCTAATAAATTATAGATCCAAATGTTTATATTTCTTACAACTTCATATTTGCAGATATCAAACTACAGACGTGAGTACAAGAACTTACTGGACACGAGAGCAAATACAGCTGGCGTCAGGGAAACGAAACAGACAGGTTTGGCGAGTTTGTTGATGAAGAAGAGAACCAAAATAACGATTCCACTCAGTAGAGCAAGACCAATGAGAGCCGCAGCAGCCTTGCCCACTTCCTGTATCAGAGTAACTGTGTCTGTAAAAAAAAAACCCAGAGTATACAAGATGTTTCATGTTACTGACCAAAGGAGCCTATAGCTACAATAAGAGATAGGTAAAACGAAAATATACCGTATTTGATTAATTTCTTTAATAAATTTATTCCTACGCAATGGTTGAATGTCAGTTTTCATGAGAATCTAAGTCACAATGAACTGATTTTTTAAAATAGAAATGTCATGCGTACAGTCTCAGATTTGTATTTTCTCCACCTTTTCCAGCATATTTTACTTTTATAGCATCACCCTTTCTCAACTGAACATTGTATAAAATCTTGAGAAAAGTAAAGGGCCTGGGGAGAAACAGTACTGTAGGACGGTGAGTTAGAATCAATGACCATTACACTGACAGAGGCGGAAGATGACGGTAGGTAAAATATGGAAATCTGGCCCCAAGACCATAAACTGAGAACAGACTTATGTCCAAAGAGCTAAATCCACGAAAGGGCTCAATCGGCCTAACGATTTTAGGAAAAATAAAGTGAGGGGAAGAAAAAAAATATTTATGGGAATATTATCCTAAGGTATCAAACTTGAATAGTTTACGCCAAAATTTTCATTTGATGACGTCATATTTGTGCAGAAAACGTCTAAACACGTGAACTTTGCCACTTTTTATCAAAATTCAGCATTTTTTTCGTCTTTGATTCAAATTTTTGCTGTGGCCACACCCTCTGAACAAAATAAACTACACACCATTAAAAAGAAAATTAAAAAATATACAAATAGAGTTTTATTTTATTTTGTTCGAGGGGTGTGGCCACATCGAAATATTTAATTTTCTTTCGATTCAATTCTCTTCGCACAGACCACCAAAGTGGAAATAATGGGGGTTTACCCGTATTAATTAAACAGAAACAAGATTCTTTGTTCCTTTTGTAAATCTTAATCAGTTTTAAAATGCAAATGTACCATTAATTGTAAGTTATTTTGTGTTGTGGTGCAAAAAAAAAGTACGAATATCTCTCGGAGACTTTATAAGCATGACTGCATGAAGATGCAATAATGTCGCCTTGTCGCGCCGCATTCCAAACCCAAGACTCTTTAGTCAAGCGCAGCTGATCTAGGTTTAAATCATCATTGATTATGCTGAAATATTTTTTTAAAAATGGATACTCTTTCCCCCAAATCTTATTAATTTTACAAACAATGTATTCTTGTTTTATCTCCCGATCCGGTCTCCTCGTCTCCATGGTCACTATGTAATCAAAGGGAGATCACCCGAGAAACTTGATTGTCACCAAGTCGGAATTAAGCCTAGAATATATTTTTAACACAAACAATTACATCGGTAGCAGCTACCAGGATGTATATATAAACTGAAAATTATTGTTTTACCCCTTTACAAAACACAAATTGTGTATGTCGTGAAGTCTGCATCGACTGGCGTCATAAATGATAAAAATGATTTACGTTTGGCTGAGTCAAGATACAAACGCACAATGCCACGGGCCCTTTGGTCGAGGCTATCTGGTACCGCTTGCACGGTGGCGGGCAGGAATTATCTTTCCATAAGTGCATACGAGTTATCTCGCGTTACAACGGTGACATACATAAAATCCTACCTGCATTGAAAAGTTCCAATAAATCGTTCTATAAGACTTTTAATGTTTATCATTAAGGCAAGTATGTAAAAAGCGTAATAATTAAAAGAGGGAAAATACTGTTAACTAATTGGGGATCTTTGGAGCATATACACATGTACATGTAGTTTGTCTGTTTCGCAGAAATAATTGCGGGGGGGGGGGGGGG
>PRKT01000029.1:801284-822757 GCA_003671525.1 Saccostrea glomerata
CCCCCCCCCCCCTTTCAAAAACGATGTCGTGTGCCTGCTTTGCATCAATTTTGTTTAAAAGTTTACTATTGTGGCTTCTTTCCTAAATATAATTATATATACTGCTCTGTGTGCGTAAGATAAATATGTAGCCGTCAAAATTGTCACTATTTTTCGTGTTTTACATGTAAAAACTGTGAATTTATCAAATGCTCAGGAAATGCCATAAATTAAGGAAGTGCAGCGAAATCTTTAAATGACAATATAATAAATGGTGATTTAACTACAGACATATTCATTTTCAATTAAGCATTTTTTTAGCTGTATTTTTTCGTTATTTGAGAACATTTGTCTATTCGCTGACAATATCTCTATTTTTTTAAGTTTGTATGCCGTAGGACCATATAATAACACATTCAAGGATATCAAAATCCGTTTCCATGGCTACCATAGTATATATTTTACTACATAAAATTCAGTTTTACTCAGATATGATAGATTTACACTTTGTGTTGGTGTTCAACTTAATCTGTCCCTTATTTTCATTTAAAAGGTGTAACGTGTATCCACGGTTTTTCCAGTCAACCATTATTTATAAATATATAACGAATAGTTCTCATTTCTTTGAATTACATATAAATAAAGAAAAAACAATCCATTTTTCAGAACTTCTTAAAAAAATGATAGAAACAGTGTCCTGAATTTTAAAATTTTGAAGAATGGCCTATTTTGGTGATTTTTATTCCATAAACGTTTTTGTGTTATTTTCATACAAAACGTCAACGTCACGGTGTTGAAGTATATAACGTCAACCTAATGACGTGACAGCATTGATTAAGAAAACAATGCTATATTGAAACGGCTGTAAAAAGAAAACCAGAAAAGATATTCTTAAAAAATAAAATGTTTTACAAAAATCAAATCTTCGAGTATAATGTCAGGAAGTTTCACTTATTTTGATTACTAGGCGGATTTTTGTACTTCGTGAACTTAGCTCTTTTGATTGTTAATATCTTGAGTTTTATTTAACATATGTGCTCAAAAAATGATAATATGATACAATAAAATGTTATAATATGGTGAAAATCTTAATTACCAGACTTATTTCAAAAGTTATATTGATTTGAAAATTTCTTTGAGGTCTTGGGGCCTAGTCCCTTTAAAAAAAAATATCCTTAAATTGAAATATGGGCACAGATTGGCAATAAGGAACAATGAAGACTACATGCACATTATTAACCTACATAGTTTTAGTACATCTTTAGCTACCCATGGTGATCTTTTACTCATTAATTTCTTTTTTAAATTATCAATAATGGCACATTACACATTACATATGAAGGTATTTTAGGATAAGATGCCAACAATTTTATGTTTTAGAGAAATTTTGTCTATAGTTTCTTCTAACCCCTCAATGATGCGTTTACATATATTTTCCTTATTTTCCTTTTTGTCATTTACTTAAATAAGAGACTTTTTCAGTTTTTGCACAAGTTTTGTATTCGTAATTTTATATTTAACTGACACCCCCAGGTTCTTCACTGTGTTACGGGTTGTGCCCCTCTTGTCAAAAAACAAGCTAGTCAACTTGACAAGGCCCTTCTGCAAACAAGGAAACATAAATGTGAATATTTCTTTCTAGAAGTCCGTGTTTTTGACCTGTTCTTGTAGATTTATGTTTTATAGAATTGAAAAGATTGATTGCTCGATGACTTAACTTTTTTCCCGTTTTAAGAAGTATACACATAAAAATTCAATCATCCAAATCAATTTCATCCAACATATAAACTTCTTCTCCATGTTACAGCTGATGGTCAGAGTACGATTTCTAAAGTTAAAACATTTTTGAAATAAATAATGTTGATTTTGTTAATCATGTATCATCTAAGTCATTGTTTTTTTTGTTTCAACTGAAAGATTTAATATTCATTAGAAAATATTTTGCTATTATAAGATCTAGCTCGATATAGTTTTTCCTAAAGAAAAAAAGTTTTTAGGACAGAGAGAATTTTCCATTTAAATTATGGAATTCTAGGGAGGATTAAATAAAAGTAAGTATCAATATTTGAACATTAATTTAAAAAGAATTAGGCCACCATTTAACATACAGTTCGTGTTAAATAGTCGTCGCCTATTTTATCAATTCGTCAGTATTATAAACAGTGTGATCATTGACCGGTGAATCAAATCTTAAGGCAAATAAAATTAAGCAAGATATCGTCGTGTCAAAAACTTGATACATGTGTCCAGTCTTTGTTTGGAAGAGTAAACGGTTCATGAGGATTTGGTCACTAGTTTTGTGATACCCGAGTAAAATAAAATCTTTATTTTTGTATAATAATAAAACTTAAATTAAGAATCAATTTCTTTCACCGATAAAAAAAAAAATCAACAAAATCCCCCAAAAATTCTTGGAATCACCGGTAATTTGATATAATGGCATTAGATATAAAATGTTCATATCTTGTTCATGCAGTGACGCGAGATCATTTATTTTAATGTATACGACATTTTGGTAAACTTCGTGAAAAACTTTCTGTTTCAGTGTTAAAATCATCTACAAATGACCAAGACAAATGGTTATTTCCTTCCTTCATTAAATTAAAATGCCCTTTCCTAAATAACCTTACAAAATTCAAAACAAATAATGTATTTACAGTTTCAACCCTTTCTCACAATATTTGAAACTTGTCGATTTATAAATTTTAACGAAAATGTAATGAAGGGTCAGTATTTTTACTAATAATTTCAGACTTAAGCGAAAAATCAGGAAAAGAAAACAAATAAAAACTGAAGCTTTGATTCTTGATTAAAGAGGTTAATTATGATTAAATATTGGGATAAATTCACAAAAGTATAAAAATCCCCCCCCCCCTTGAACTTAAGGTGACAGACGGACTTACCTAAGCCAAATAGTCAGCATTTAAAAGCTAAGATCAAATTGAAGTCTCAAAAAGTTGTATTTAATGAAGACGACCTTAATGTACGCATAAGCACCTAACATTCAAGGAGTATGTTTATTTATCTCTGCAAAAGGTCTAAGGTCTCCATTTAGAATAAAAATTGTGCCAAGGATTGATACTTCTCCATCATAATGAACGAAATCAGATTAATAAGCTTTATAATTCATAATTTAAGTACAAAAAGGTACCCTTTGAATTTTTCCTTTTCCTTCTGATATAAATTTGTCTACCTTTATTTACAATTTGATGTTAAATATGTGGTTAACTGCAGAAAGTAAAGAATAAAACCAATCAGAAGTCCTTCATTGCTTCGATTGATGTTTAACATGTATAAAACTGTTTCATTGTTTTGATTACTAAACAACAAAATGTTTGTTATGACCACGTTGGAGATCACTACAGTAAACATTTCACATGGAGGCCTTTATGATTAATTTTGTTACAGTTTTCACTAAGAATTAGGTTATAATATTCTTCTCACAAAGGTTTTTAAGTTTTAACAAAGCAAATAGATTAAACTGTATTTACAGAAAACCTTAACATAATTCTTCCCACATGAACTTCTACTCTTCAAGAAGTCAGCGTCAATAAAACCGTCTTGCACCTTTTTGTCAATTGTCTCGGTAGGCAATCTAAGTTATTAAAATGATTTTATTTTCTGAAATAGCATGTAATGCAAAAGAAAAACATAGATCGTGGTATATTAGTAGCCCATGTATAGACATCTTTGCCTATTTAAACTACTTTCAGTTGTGAGGTTTTTTTGAGGCTAAGGAATTGGTAATTTTACATTTGGCTTGTTGTTGTAACCATCTGGATCACTCGGTCGTTTTAGAGTTAAAGTTGAGCGAGGCACCTCAGTATATTGTTTTCAACCCTTTTGAGAAGGCACTAAGTTAATTAATTTCTATTTTGGGACCTAAAATTTGGAAAGCTTATTCTTTACAATAAATAAATAAAAAAAAAATTAAGTGGTTTCTCTTTCTTAAATATTCTAGAGTGAATGAGAAATGTTTTTTTTAAGTAAAATGAACCGTTTAAGAAATTGGTGCACTGATAGATCTGACATTTATAAAAAAAAGAACACCTGTAAAATTTTCACCTGTGTCTTTCTTCAATTTCCGTCTTTTTTCATTAGAGTTGTGGCACATCTAATCAGTATTAATATCGGTAGTGAAAGACATTCTGTAATTGACATTGTTAAATGTCAAATATTTCAAACTGATGTAACCCTCCCCCCGAAATTTATTAAATGAAACTCTAATATCTGAAATATTACTCGTCACAAAAAAAGTGCAGTAAACGAGAAAGTTGTTGAAAAGATTTGGATACTTAAAATTACAACAGTAATATATGTTAAAATTACAGTATACAAAGATGGATATACATAGGAAAGACATATGGCATTTTAACACCTTAAACTACTACTAGTTCCATTGCATTTGGCAATACAAACAACTGCTTGTTAAAAAACCCACTAACAATTGTAAATCTATAAACATTGTGAATAGTTAACTGCAAATATAAAACATTTTAAATTTGATTATTCACAAAGTCCTGCAAAGGGATGTATAAAAGTTTGAGTCTCTGACTGATGATATCTATGTAGTTTTTGGAGACAAATCTTCTACGGTTCTGTTGGAATTCCTTTTATGCTCAGGTATTAAGCAGACCGTTTTTATGTTCATTTGTGGCAGAATTATTTTTTTAAAGTCTATATGAAAAGAAAACTCTCTTGCTATGGCATTCAATTCGACTTATACATTTATAAAAAAAATGAAGTTAATTAATGAACAGTGAATCTAAAAAAAAACTACAATGAATTATATGGTGATAACGAACATATTCAAGATCAAAGGTCTATTAAACAATACAAAATAGGATAAGAGCAAACACGGACCTTCGAGGTGGGATCAGGTGCTATGGAGGAGTGAGCATCCCCTGCCGACCTCTCGCATCCGTCGAGTGCTGCATGTCATGATAGGGAAATAATGGAAAAATCCATCGTCAATTCAACATAAAATAATGGACGAACAATAAGTAAATAAAAACGTCAGTCAGCATTTGACTCAATAATAAAATATTTTTGCTGACAAGCTCATTGTATCGACATAGAACTTATGAAATGATGACTTTAAACGAGACGGCTAATATTCCTTTTTCATCAATTTGTTGGTCAATGATTTACCTCGTTTCATAAATTGTACATACATAGAGCATGCTCTTGCGTATCGAATCAACTGAGAAATATAAACTCCATATACAAGTGATGAAGGTATATTGCTGCATAAGTAAGGGAAGTTGATGATCGAAAAGTTAACATATAGCTTGGTTGTTAGATTACTATTTAATGTTTTTTTCTTGTAAATGTCCAAATATAAACAGATGTGTCAGACTCTATGGTATCTTTTATCTCAAGCTCACCGGGATATATCGTATCAACATAAGAATGGGAATAACCATTGTTAATTGACAATACGTTGTCGATATATCTAAATGTCGAGTTGAAGGCCACAGCAAGTGTTTTCTTCTTTTCACGTATAAAATTTTGGACGAAATCTGCTTCATATCAATACAAACATAGGTCTGCTTATAACGGGGCGCAATTGGTATGCATGGAAATTCCAATAGATTATTGGAATACCCCCGGTAACTCGTCCCCCAAAACGACATAGATATTATTAATCAGAAACTCAATCATCTTTTTAATATCAATTCCAGATTATTTTTGTATACAATCAGAATGTTTTTAACAAAATAATTTTGCAAATGACCAATTTTTAGGTTAAGTAAATTTACGAGTTTCATTTTTTATGAAAAAAAGCAGCTGTATATGATGATTGAAAAGCCTGGACTTTAATATATCGTTGAGAATGGTTGTGTATAAAGTTGAAAAGTCGTAATTATAAGTTTTTAATCTATTATTGGTTTTTTGTAAAAATTTGTGATTTGACATTTTCCAAAAGTTCCTTGGAATTTTTAAAAATCCACATCTGGTATATACCACTTCTCGAATATAATGTTGTACAATACTCTTCAACCAATGGAAATCTGTTAACAGGACATAAATTAGGGACCTCCCAATTTCAAGAACGAGATAAACTATTGACAAATAAGTTGATTATAAAAGGATATCAGGTGTCTGTAATGAGTTCAACATTCTGCAAAGTCTATGCATGGTTGATACAATGGCCTGGTTAGCATACACATATTCAATGTACGTGAATCCTACGAATTTTTTCCGAACTTGCCAAAGAGCATGCACTCCTCGGGTGTAATCAGTCAATCTGATCTATGATGTTTTAGATGCCTGTGTTTGCTCTGCTTACAATTTGTATTGTTTTAATTGACGTTTACTATTGGTTAGTATGAAAAATGTAAAGGTAACAAACAGTGAGAGTTCTAAAAATCTCTGAACAGTACAAATCTGTAAAAAGGGCTTAAGACGGATCCACGAGAATTCCAGAGGTGGGATCAGGTCTCTTTAATGAGCATTTATTCCCTGTTGACGGATAACACCCGCTTTATGCTCCTTGTCATGATCCGGCTAAGAGGAAAATCTGGACAATTCAGGATTAAAATATGACCTAATAATATGTATTCATCGTTCACAAGTATTTCATTCCTTGTTGTTCAAATTCTTTAGAGACAGGAACATTATTTGTTCAAAATGTTTTGATGCCTGTCAAGAATGAAAAAGAAAGATTTTATTAAAGAAAAGTTTTCGATTTTTTTTCTTGTTAGTATAAAGTTACACATTATGGAACGAATGCCGTTATTACATGTTCTTTAAGAAATGATGTTGCGTTGAAAAAGCAATTCAAAATTTCAAGCCTTTTTGCTCATAAATAATTCGAAACAATAGATTAAATCGATTTTTAGTAGAATTTTTATCACAAAAATGGTTAAAATTTTAAAATTATATAATTATTTTGCATTACTCGCAGAATCTTAAAATAATTTTTTGTGAGCAAATTCCTACTGACAAAATGAGAAAAAAATTAGTTTAAATTACAAGCTCTTCTCTTTCATAGTAGAAATTGCGCGAGAAGTATGAATTGTGTGAGACAAAGAAAGAAAGTTGAGTCCTTTTCAGCTACAGTCTCTATACTATTGATATAATTTTCCACAAATGATTGTTTTAACAATCAGATGATTTTACCCTTCACTAAAAAGTCTTTTAGAATTATCTAAAATAAGCAGTTGCCAAAGTCTTATTTAATTTTCTAGTGAATGTTTGCAAATCGACATGTATATATCTTTCTTCATAGTACAAGCAATGGTTAAAATGAATTTTTTCATTGCCAAAAGTAAGAAACATGTTACAAACCTTTACTGATGTAGCCTGTGGTTTCAGAGGCGACACAGGCATTGGAGTTCGTGTTGGTGGTAACCGTACTGAAGCCTGTACTGACAGTGGTCGTCGTGTCGATGTTATAACATGTAGTAAACAGGCCGATGTTAGCTTTGGCCACCGCCACCACCGTGGCGGGCAGACCTGACACGGTGGTCGATACAGTGGTGCTATAGGCATAATCTATCCAATAATCTTCTAACAAGCTCATAATACCGGTCCCTAAAGACACACTCATACAAACAATCCCAGAAATGATTAGTACGATTATAATGATTTGTGCAGTTTCCATTGTGTATGGATGAATTTAGTTACTGTTTTTCCCCTGTATACTATATCCTCTGAATCCCAAATCAAAAATGGCCCATGAAATGAAATCGGAGACTAGTTTTGTTTATTTATTAGACTGTTTATAAAAGGAATCAGTGATTTCCATTGAATTCTATAGTGACATCTTATTCAGCTGTCTTAATGCACATAATGCGATGGGTACACACTCACCTCTTTTATCTGCAAACACAACGTGAAAAGATAAGCGGCTGTTATTTTTCCTATGAAAAATCAGATTTGTAATGATTTAAGTAAACAGAGATTTCTTGTTTTTATATGGTGGGGACTAACCTCTCTCCTTTGGGGTAACTCTAGAATTCAAAAGATTCTTTAAAGTTTTAAGACCTTAGTCAAGCAATTCAGGTGGTTCTTATTTAAATAGCAATAAATGTAGATGTCGTCGTTTGCAGATAAGTGGGGGTGGAAGTACTAAGGTACATGTAGTTATATCATGGAACAATGAACTGTTTAAGATGTAAAGATGTCAACACGTGTACAATGATGGATACAATGAGTATCCAAATTTATAAACAAACTTTGTAACATATGCCAGCTAAAAATAAAAATATCATAGAGCCTTTCTCTTCTTTATGAACCCAACATTACATTTTTCAAAAGGGAAATAACTTACATTTACTAATTATAGATCATTTACCGCCAATGATTTTCATTGCATTACAAACATTACTTATTAAAATGCACAATTCTCTTCGTTGCATACTCGAACTCACGACCTCCCGATCACGGAGCAAACACTCTACCGACAAACAATCATAAGGACAGATGATACAAACAAAAATTGAATGCCTTGATTGGAATATATTTTGTGACCTAATATCATTGCAAATGATGCACATAATAAATTTCTAGAATATAAAGAACTGGTAAACTTTCTGTGATGTTCAAAAGTCTACCCTATTGAAACCATCCTTATTAATCTATACAGATAGTTTGCAACAAAAGAAAGCAATTTCAGTACACATACATGTATCGAAAATCCACAAATTTAAAAAAAAAACTTTGACACAATCATGAACTGTCTTGCTGAAAGTCGGGGCATTTTTCATTTATTTCTTTATGCGTAAGTCTTTTTATGTAGCATCAGAGCATGTAGCATTTAAAATAAGAAACAAGTACCCACAAACTCTCCTCTTTCTTTGTTAAAATGTTGTAAGAGTTAATATTCATTTTAAATGCTTAAACGTAATGCCAAACATTAAAAAAGAAAGAAAAATTACTTTAGGTATATAAATACATGTAATAAAAAACCGTATAAATTTCAATTATAGATATGAGTCAACCTCTTTGTCACTAAGTCTTGAAATGTAAAAGAAGAAGTCAACCAACACTGATTAATATCATAAATTCCAGTAAGTAAATGGAAAGGTGAAAACGTCAAAAACACGGAAAGAGAAGACTAGAGATAGGTTCAGGTGCCTAGAGGGAGTGAAATAAAGCTATTTCTATGCATTGATATGCTCATAACTTGGCCTTCTAACACCTTTTGATTATTTTTTGCCGTAATTTGATCCTACTGGCTTTCTTACCTTTGAGGATACGTCAAAATATTGTATGATATAACCCATACAAGCTGGGTTCACATGAATGAAAATTTTAAATGTGGTAAGTGTTGAGGGATGAAACCAATGAAATCAACTGTTAATGCAATTTCACGATTGGGCAAACATTATTATTTATGATTGAAAGTGTGTCTTTGTTATTAAATTCTGACTGGTGGCAAGCACAATGCCTTTTTAATTATCAAAGCTTAATTATATTGATATTAATTCTAATTAATTAAATTGTCAAGTAATGCTAGATCGTGATCACCTGTCATTTTAAAAATTTTAATTACGATTATGGTTTCCTTTTGTAGTGCCAGGTTATGACGGATCTGCGTATCTGTATTGAATACAGCAAAACTAATTGAAGAATATGAAATATATTTCTTTGTGTCGATAAATCTATTTATACAGTTAATTTACTTTTAAAAATACTTTTTTCAGTGTATTATAATCAATCATTCAATCGATTAAGATCAATAAAATAACTGAACAATGCCCTGTCTTAGCCCTGAAACCCCTCTCCACCTGCCACTGTATGCATGTCTTCTTATGATAAAGTGAATACGTAGATTACTAAACAACAATACCAAACTTCTTTAAAACTTCACTGTTATCATCCTCGCAAGCCAGGGTCCTGAGTCATCAAGCTGTCGTTGGACCACAGGCATATTTCATGGTATATTTTAGGACTTGCTTCTCTAATTGAGAAGCACAAACCAAATTTAAGCTTTCATAAATACTTAGATATAAAAACCAAAAAAAAAAAGAAGATACAGTTGACACCTCGAATGTACATGTTACAAGTTGTTTATCATTTTTTTTGTATATCATAGAATGATTGGTTTAGAAATAAGGAAAACAATCAGGATTTGTAATTTTGCCGAGAAAAGATAACTTCAGACTTAAAAATATTAAAGAAGTGGCGGAAAGTGGTGGAATTTATTCGAAACAAGGATTGAAAATATATCCAACATTTAGATAATTAAACATCCCACAACTTTTTAAACTTCATTAGCTTCAATACATAGGATTTTTCTATGCTTTATACAAACATTTTTTATCATAAATTAAAGAGCAGCTTTTAGATTTTGTAAACAGCAATTCATACTCTATTTTCTTGGTATCATGTGGTTAGTCATCTGCAAAATTACTTTGTTGAATCTTTGGGATTCTACATGATGAGCATTACGATCGGCAAAATCTAAGTAGTCTTTCCTCTGGAGAACAGTTCTTCCAAAATAGGTTGTGATTTCATACTGTCGTGCTCTTTTTTAATTTAAAAATTGTTGTAACTTTCTTCTCAAAATTAAGAGTAATCGACAACGTTTTATCAATAAGAATATTAACCTTCATTCGTATGTCAACTCAATGTAATTCAAGCAAACTTGAACTACATATTATTTGCTTGTCGGATCTGTTTCATATTTTGATGTTGTGCCTACAATTAAATGTTATGGCCAATTAATAACTTAACTATTTGATAATTAAAAACTCCTGCTTTGCCATCGTTAGCTTCACTTATTATACAGAAACAATGCAGCATCACCTGCATTTTATTTTTACGTCTCCCCAAATATTTGATACTTAATACCATGCTATGAATATAATCAACATTACACAGCACTGACAAATTTTGTGAATATTTTACCGTTTCTTTAACAAGTTCCTTTACTCTTTGACTACTGAGTAGTTTGTCTACCTGACCAATATAATGGGCTCAAAGCGTGTGAGACCAGTCGACAGGGAATGTTTACTCTCCTTGGCACCTGATCCCACGGTTGATGTTTTCCGGAGCCAGTGTTTTTGCCCGGTTCAATATTTTCACCCATTATATTATTGATGTATGTATTACTCTACTCTATATGGTGAACATCATGGGGAAAGTGATATCTATGAATAGCGTTTTATGCCATATTTTTTCTATAATATGTTCTTAATGTAGACCAATCATTTTGTTCCTATATTATATACGGCACTTCCAGTTCTCTCACAACAAGATTTGTTTGTAGGAAACATTTGAAGGTTTAAAAGTCTATGAATCTTTTTGTTTAATGTCACACTTAATAGGTTTTTATACAAAATGATTTCTTCACCATTAGCATAAGATTTCTCCCTTACTCATTTATACTCTTTATGCTATACATCCAATATTATTGGTCCTTTCTCTTGTATTTTCCGGATTGCATCATTTAAGTCACTTGGTATGTACAAGCAATAAATCTTTGTCATGAAATTACAGATGTAAAAATCAAAACAAAAATGAAAAATAATGATAACAAGTGATCATTTTATTTACAATCTAAGGAAAATAAATATAATCATCGCGTACATCGCTTTGACACACTCCTTCATCCAATTAACAGCCTTTTTACTAGCCTTCGGGAAACTCACCGAAAAGTACATAGAGATCAACATAGTGATCTGATTGAAAACGCCTAATACTGATGACAATTCATGGACAAAATTGAACAAAGATACATTTTACAATTATTTTATCTGGTAGTGTTTCACAGTACACAAGTCAGCTAAGACATTTATGATGTCAGTCATATATTATAAGTTTGTTATTAAGTATCTCAAATTTGAAATGTTAAGATCATCGTTATTTTACCTAAAATTTGTTTGATATTGCTTTTCAAAATGGAGAATATTATTTCTTTCATTTGGATGGAATTCAAGTTGAGATGGATCTGGAAAGAAAAAATGAAATTTATCAGAATGCATTCATTTTTGGTTGTAAAAAAGTAAAACAAAATAATTTGTTTAGGTAAGAAATTAAAGCATGACTTACAAAATTAAAGACTAAAACATTCATCACATCTTTATTTTTTGAAAGCACCATCATCATAACTGTCATCACTGTCATCACCGTCATCATCGTCATTATCATAACTATCATAATCACTGTTGTCGTCATCGTCATCATCATCGTTGCTTTCATCGTCGTTATCGTCATCATCTGAATCTTCATCATCATCCTCGTAACTATCGCTACTGCTATAGCTATCATCATCATCATCATCATCATCATCGTCATCACTGTCGTCGTCATCATCACTACTACTGCTGCTGCTGTAGCTATCGCTATCATCTTCATCACTGTCGTCGTCATCGTCATCACCAGACTCGCTGTCATCATCATTATCAGACTCGCTGTCGTCATCATCATCAGACTCGCTGTCATCATCATCAGACTCGCTATCATCTTCGTCATCATCATAACTGTAATCATCATCGTCACTCTCGTCATCATCGTCACTATCGTCATCATCAGACTCGCTGTCATCATCACTATCATCATCGTCATCATAGGAATAACTATCATCGTCGCTATCGTCATCACCACTGTCGTCACTGTCATCACTGTCATCATCGCTGTCATCGCTGTCATCACTGTCATCGCTGTCGTCGCTGTCTTCACTGTAATCGCTGTCGCTATCATCATCATCTCCACCACTTTCTCCATCATCACCACTATCGCTGTCTTCATCCTCATCTTCATCATCATCGTCTTCATCACTCTCGTCATCTCTATCATCATCGTCGTCATCATTATCATCACCGTCATCGTCGTCATCATTATCATCACCGTCATCGTCTTCTTCCTTCTCGTCATGATCTTCCTCTTCTACATCAACTTCATCGTGATCGTGATTGTCAACATCATTGTCATTATCATATTCTTCTGGGCCGGGTACCGGAACTATGTAATGAATAATATATTTATAAAAACGTTTTTTAAAAATTTTATTTCTCCAACATACCTGACTAATATGCAATTAAAAATCTGTACAGCCAAAAGAAATTAAAAGTACAATACTTCTTTTTTGCAATAGCTTTATTCGTAAGAGATTGTTTGATAAGCGATTACTTGGTAAGCTACTCTTGTTAGTATTTTATTAGCTGGACAGTGAAAATTGCAGCACTTGTGGTAGAGTAAGGCTTGCTCATCAATTCAACAACAAGGTTACATTTAACAGTTTTTAAAAAATATGAAACGTTATTTGTGTTTTTTTTGCGGTTTTTTGGGATAAAATCGCATATGAATCATAGAAAAAAAATTAAAAGACATAAATAAAATAGCCTGAACCGAATTTTCAAAAGCGTTCTTTTTTATGCTATTTCAAATGTTAGTTCTATGAACGATGTAATTTTTCTAGCTGATGCCATAAGTGACAAATTTTCTTGAACTGCTGTATAAAAATGATCTTTTTCTGTTTTGTTGATGAAAATTAATTGCATATATTATTTTATTTCCTTGAAATAATTAGAATAATATTTATATAATCAGTATTGCACAATTATCAAAAATTAAAAAGGAATTAAAAACAAAGATCAATTAATAGTTAAATTTTCTTTAGAAGATTTAAGTTTTTAATTTTTTTTAAATGAAAGACTTACGTGTAACGCTAACAGCCACGAGGGCACAAAATAAAAGAATGGCTAATCCCTTCATGATAGGAGAATTCCAATTCTGTCAAAGTTACAGATCCGAAAAACGAAATTGTGGATGACTTGGATTCGCGAACGTGCCTCTTTATATAACAAGAAAATTAAATTTATGCTAATTAACAGTCGTCTATTCATGTCGCACTAACATTATCTATGTATTGTTAATTTATGGATATTATGATAATTTGAAACGATCACGCATCGTGTCTAGATTAATATATGGTTTAAGGGAAATATATTTTGTGACATAGTTCACTGTTGGAATTTTGATTATTTTTAACCACATGCATTTTTAGCTGTTTAAAGGGGATATATTCACGATTCGCGTGGTAATGATTCCTAATTAAATCTCATTCTTCACGCCGAATTGCATTGTTTAATGTTCTTCAAGTTATGAAATAATTAAAACCTGAGATAGAGAGAGAGAGAGAGAGAGAGAGAGAGAGAGTACTCTAGTGATCTAATAGTTTCAGAAGTTTGAGGATTACACCGATAAAGAAACAAAGCACATGCATGTATCTAGAAAACACTTTTCGCAGTTGTTGATGTTAAATCTGTTTACACTTCATTGTTCAAGTGAATGCAATTTGATCTTATTCAAGTTTTTTTTTCTAAATGTTGATTTCAATTACATGTATATACTAGCCCGAATATGGTTGCAGAACTGTAGCTTTCGTACAAAATATATTAAAAGACAGTCTTCAATCCAAATGTGTTTCAGACCAGTGAGTCACAGATCTGCAGCTAGTAATACAAAGCATTTCTAAAAAGTAACTCAATAATATAATTATTTGCCTTCCATTCATTAACTGATTAAAGAAATACATTTGGAATTTTAATATAAGCAGAAAACGTTTTAATTCTTGTACATGTATGCTAAATTCTAATTTTCTTTTTAAACCCTGTTTTCCTTTTTACTAAAGATGAAGAACAATGATGGTGTTTGAAAATAAATCTATGGCACGCCAAATTCGCAAAAATGAGGTAAACATAGTTTCACAGTCGATAAACTAGTTTTATCGGTTATAAATTATAGTTTACGGACTGTAAACTATAGTTAACAACGTTAATCTATATTTTACATCTGTAAACCATAGTTAACGCGATAATCTATGTTTCACAACCGTAAACTATACTTAACGCCGAGAACAATCATTTGCGATTGCAAAATATAGATTATCTGATAAATACAGTTTCACGATTGTAAACTATGGTTTACAACTCTTAACTATAGTTAACGATCGTAAATAATAGTTTACAGACGTGAATCTATGATTATCAACAAAATCTATTGTTCACGTTTTATTACAGACAGATAAACTTAGATCAGCATTCGTAAACTATAGTTAACAAACGTTAAACACAGTTTTACAGATGAAAACTATAGTTAACGAATTGTTAACTATAGTTCATGGTTTGTAAACTATACTTTACAGTCGATAAACCTAGTTTATCAACTGTGGAACTATGTTTAGCTCATTTTTGTGAATTTGGCGTGCCATATGAATCATTATTTTTCTATCATATTTTAGGAATGAAATGTATTGATATTTTAATGATTTTTCAGCGATATAATTACCGAGGTTGCATAACCTTTAAAATCCTAGAGACACATGAAAGGTGTATTATTCAGGTAAGATTTTTTAAGATGAAAATTAAAAATAAAAAAGAAATATGTATCTGTATCTATGTTATATATAGATAAAGAATCTATAAAAATTTAAAAACAAGTTAACTTTTTATTTTCTTGAAATTACCCATTTCTAACAAATTTTCATTAACAAAAGCTATAAACACATCGGTTGTTTGTGCTTAAGTAATAAAACTAGTTAAGGTTTACACCTAAAAACAAATCAAAGAAAGAAAAAGAGGCCATATGTCACATTTTCCAAAGATTTTTTTGTAAGATGTAGTAAAATAAATGGGCGACAATAGTAGAACAAATACCACAAAATGATGAATAAAACACATAAACATATTCAAATTAGACAATATCTACATTATTCAGTTGTCAGAAAGTTTTCATGATTTTCTATATAATTAATCAATTTCCGCTAAATCGTCAAAAGCCCTGACTGAGCTAACAATGGGGTTATCTGTTTTTATGAAATCTAGTGAAATAAATCAAATTCAATCATAACTATAACATTATTACTTCAGATATTTAATGATTTTATATGACAGTTAAAATTACATTAATGCGACATAAATAGAATTTCATTAATAATTCAAAGGAAAAGTTGACGTTCTTTCTAAGTATCCAGTTTTAGTTAAACAAGTAAACCTAAGTGAATAACGTGTGTCCAATTTGCGCAGGATTAATACATGAGCTCTCTAGATAAGCTTTCATTCTATTTGTAAATGTTTGCACGTTTTCGGTTTTTAAAACATTTTTTTGTATAAGAAAAGTTTAATTTCTACCTTCCATTTTCACTAGAGAAACTTATGTCTTCCACTGCCTCCAGTAAGTTCATTTTATTTTATGCAAGTTAATAAGCATAAAATAATTATTATTATAATGGTTTGAAAATTAACAATTTCTAACAAATTATCTATAAAAACAGTTATGCACATTTGTAGTTGACCTCGCTTAAGATTATTATAAGTAATATTATTTATGAGATGTTAAATGAAGTCATGGAAATAATTTCAAATAAAATAATTGAATTTTTGTACATTTTCATATGAATGGTACGAAAAATATCAATATACTGAAAAAGACCCACAGCTACCAGGTAAAACCAAATATGATAATTAATAAGCTAATTTACAAAATGATGATTAAACATTATTTAATTCCCCACGGGGTAGTGGGTTCAATATACTAGTAGTTGAGGACAAGATAAAATGAAGAAACAGAGAGGCGAAAGATCGTATTCTTTATCGTGCACTAAATTACCAGTTGGCTTGTAAGTATGGGAAATCGTATCTCTTACAATAGCAAAATATACAATAATAACTAGATGAGATCTCGTTGCGAGCAACGAGTAGGTCTTCCGTTCGATTTTTGATAAGATCATAAAACAACTTTTAATGAAAAAAATGTTCATATCAATTATTCAAAATACATGAGAACATATTTAAGAGTGAAACCTATAAATTTTAAACAACTTCCGGTCTTTATACTTCACTTCCGGTGTGACCGGAAGTACTTAAAATGACCTATAACTCCTCTCTGAGTGTGAAGGAATCTTCCCTGATAATTTCGAGGAAAAATGCTCATTTTTGGACTACTTACGGTTTGGAAAAAATAACTTCCGGTGGACATAATATTACTCGAGACACTTTATTTGCCTCTATAAGAAACATTTAAAAAGAAAAAAAATTAAATTTTGCATATTTTTAAACTACTTCCGGTGGACAACGGACGTGACGGCAACAAAAACTGTATGTCTTTCTCAAATCTACGAGTCATAATCTATCATCCCTAAAAGTTTCAGGACTCAATCTCCAACCGTTTTTGAGAACACTCTCGGACAAAATGAAACTACAAAAATAAAAAATTGGCCGTATCTCGCGACCGGAAGTGACGACGGCAAAATTAAAAAAAACGCATAAAGTTCAAATAGTTTCCCATCATTGCTGAAAGTTTCATGAAAATTTTTTGAGGCGTTCTCGAGAAATCGTCTGCACAAAATCGGTAAGAAAAAAAAAAACACTAGTGGAAAAAAAACAACAGAATCAGTAGAAGATCTTCCGTTGGAAACGGATACCTTAATAAATACTCATGCAAACAAAGTCGCCCTTTAAGATAGTTGTTTTAACGATGGAAAGGCAAAAGGGAATAAATATCGTTATATGAAAAGGTTAATTGTTAAATTTATTCTAACGAAGTATTTCCATTTAGTACTAGTGTACCCGCAGAAAAAAATATCATTTAATATGTTTCTTTGTTATTTATAAACACGAAGTAAGTCGTAGCCATTCGGGTGCGATGATTGAAACAATATTTAATTCCCAATATTTTCTTTCGAATATCATCCATTAAAACTGATCCCAATATATTTTTAAATATCATAATAAAGGATTCTGATCAATATGAAAAATACGTAAATATCTACAGGCACATAAAAAAGTTGGTTATACATTCAAAGACGTGATATTCGTTTGAAGGTCAAAACCAGCAACAACAAAGTGACGTAGAAATTTTAATATAAGTTCAATAGCTGTTTAATTGATATATAAATGTAGATCTTGACTTATATTGGTACAATCTTCAAAGGGCCAATGTCAAATTACGATGCGGTTTCGAGAGTCAATGACTCGAAAATAAAGAAAACAAAAACAATGTAATTTTTCAATTTCGTTGTAATGGATATGTTACATGCTATGCAAATTTTATATTTTTACGAAAAAAAAAGTTTTCAAAAGTTTGGAAAAGGAGCAAAGTTTGAATAAGAACGATTTAAATAAAATATGTAGATAATGAACCCCAATGTTTTTATCACATTGTCATTTCCATTCTTATGTTGATACGATATATCCTGGTGAGCTTGAGATAAAAGATACCACAGAGTCTGACACATCTGTTTCAATCATATTTGAATATATATTACTTGAAAAAGACATTAGTGGTAATCTAATAACCAAGCTCTCTGATAAACATGATGACTAATTTTTCTATATATCGTCAACTCTCCTAACCTATGCAGCAATATACCTTCGTCACTTGCATACGGAGTTTATATATCTTAGTTGATTCGATACGCAAGAGCATGCTCTACGTATAAACAATTTCTAAAACGAGGAAAATTATTGACAAATAAGTTGATGAAACAAGAATTTCAGAAGTCTCTTTTAGAATCATCATTACGTAAGTTCTATGGTCAATACAATGACCTTGTCAGCAAATACAATATATCACTGAGTCAAATGCTGACTCACAATTTTCATACAAATTGTTAGTCTATTTTTATTCACTGAATTGACGACGGATTTTTCCGTTATTTATCGATCATGTCAGACAAGGAGCACACGGCGGGTGTGACCGATCAGGAGGGGATTCTCACTCCTCCGCGGCACCTGATCCCACCTCTAATGTTTTGGAGGTCCATGTTTGCTGTGCTCCTATATTATATTGTTTTATGGACTTTTTATCATGAATACTGTTCGTTATCTCCATATGATTCATTTTATCAATGATAGTCATATCAGCAAAATTATTTCCCTGGAATGTGCGTTTCGCTTTTATGAATGAAAGAATGGGCAACTCTAACATATTTTGCGAAATTTCCAAAGCAAATATATTGTTTCGGTTAAAATAACATTTATGCTTAAATTTTAATGATTGACTTAAGATGCCTACATTATAAACATGCAAATGTAGACGATTGTGTAAATGTTGTAAAAAGTTCTTAGAAGTTAGCACAAACACGTAGTCTGGCATATCCTCATGAAGGTAAGAATACCTCAATGAGCTCACTTCCCTATTTACTTAGCAATATACCTTTATCACCTGCGTATTTTGTGCCAATTTATTCGATACACAAAATCATGCTCTACATGCAAATTTTAAAATGAGGCAATCTATTGATAAAAAAATGGATGAAACAAGGATATCAACAATCTTTTTAAAAGATAACATTCTGCAAATTCTATGGTCAATACAATGGCCATTCAGCAAATACAATTTATCATGAATTCGAATTCTGACTGATGTTTTTCATGCAAACTGAGAGATCCTAGCCTGCAAAATGTGGATTGTCTATGGATGTTTCCGTTTGTCCAATCCTGATGAGGAGCACATGGCGGATGTGAATGGTCGACAGGGTATGCGTACACCTCCATGGCAACTTATCCCATCTCTAATGTTTTTAGATCCAGTTTTGCTTTGCTCCTTATATATTGTTTCAATGACATTTGGAATTGGTTTCTGTTCGTTATGGTACCTGATCCCACGTCTGATGTTTTGTAGGTCCTTGTTTGCTCTGCTCCTATTTTGTATTGTTTTATGGACTTTGATATTGAATTCTGATTGTTATCTCCATATCCTTCATTCGATAAATTTATTGGCCCCAAGAATACTTTTTTTTAAAAAGTGTGACGGAAACAAATGACGATTTTACTATAATGCTTTCTGGATCTTGCATGCAATATTGTAAGAAGGATATGGAGATAACGAACAGTATTCAATATCAAAGTTCATAAAACAATACAAAATAGGAGCAGAGCTAACACGGACCTCCGAAACATCAGAGGTGGGATCAGATGCCATGGAGGTGTTAGCATCCCCTGCTGACCGGTTTCACCCGCCGTATGCTCATTGTTATAATCGTGAAATAACGAAAAAATCCGTCGTCAATTCAGTGTATAAATATTTGACTAACAATTGGTATGAAAAACGTCATTCAGCATTTGATTCAATGATAAATTGTATTTGCTGACTAAGTCATTATATCAACCATAGAACTTACGAAATGATGACTTTTATCGAGACTGCTGATATTCTTGTTTCATCAATTTGCTTGTCAATATTTTAACTCGTCTTAGAAATTGTTCATACGTAAAGCATGCACTTTCGTATCGAAAAAACTGAAATATATATACAGACCGTATGTAGGTGATGAAGGCGTATTGCTGCATAAGTAAGGGAAGTTGACGATAGAAAAGTTAAAGTCGTCACGTTTATCATGTAACTTGGTTGTTAGGTTACAATTAATGTCTTTTTCAAGTAAAATATCCAAGTATGAAACAGATGTGTCAGACTCTGTGGTGTCTTTTATCTCAAGCTCTCCTGGATATATCGTATCGACGTAGGAATGGAAATTAACATTGTTAATTGACAGTACGTCGTCGATATATCTGAAGGTTGAGTTGAAGGCCACAGCAAGTGTTTTCTTCTTTTCACGCATAAGATTTTGCATTAATTCTTCTTCATATGAATACAAAAATAGGTCTGCTTATAACGGAGCGCAATTGGTTCCCATGGGAATTCCAATAGATTGTTGGATGACCTGGTCTCCAAAAACCACATAGATATTGTCAATCAGAAACTCAAGCATCTTCTCGATGTAAACTTCAGAGTACTTTTGTGTACAATAAGAATCTCTTTTAACAGAATAATTTTGGAAAATGACCAATGACCAGGTAAGTAAATTTACGAGTTCCGTTTTTATTGAAGAAGCAGTTGTCAATGATATCAAAAAACCTGGTTTTTAATTTATCGTGGGGAATGGTTGTGTATAAAGTTGAAAAGTCGAAATTTTTTAAGCTGTTAATTTTTTTTTGGCTCTGTGGAATATTAAAAATATTCAAAACTGACATATGATTTTAGAATTTCGTCACCTGTAATAACGTGTCCAGCAGGACTATAGTTATAGGGTGAGGAAGAACATGTACACGATGGAGAATTATGTTTCAGATGCTCTGTATCCAGGCCATGTAAAGTTTTTTTGTAAATATATCTCTTGGGAATGATTCTAAATTTCCATTTTTAGGTCACCTGAGTAAACTCAGGTGACCTATTGCTATCTGTTTTCGTCCGTCGTCGTGCGTCGTGCGTCGTCCGTTAACATTTGAACATTTTCAGCTTCTTCTCTGCAACCACTGAACCAATTTCAACCAAATTTGGCACAAAGCATCTATGGGTGAAGGGGAACAAAAATTGTGAATTTCATGGTCCCTGCCCCCCTGGGGCCTGGGGGGTGGGGCAAAAACCACTAAAATTAATGCAATCTTTAAAAATCTTCTTCTTTACTCCTGGACATCAAGCAGTTAAACTGTTTGCATGATTGTAATCAGCATTGAGTCCTCTACCAAAATTGTGAAATTTATGGCCCCGGGGTCAGGGGTTCTAGTGCTAAGGTGGGGCTAAATAAGTATATAGTGAAA